>VWZT01008433.1:103895-132038 GCA_013397055.1 Pachycephala philippinensis
GGGCGTCGGTCCGCCGGGGGGAGGAGCGGGCGGGGTCCCCGTGGGCACAGGGCCGACGGAGCCTGCAGCCTGTGCCGTTGTTTCCCGCAGGATGAAGACCATCCTCAGCAACCAGACCGTGGACATCCCCGAGCAAGGTCAGTCCCCGCCGCGTTCGGAGGCGCCCGGCGGTGCCGCCCCCGCAGCCCGTAACGCGTGTCCGCCTTTGGTTCGCAGTGGGAGTTTCGCTGAAGGGCCGGACGGTCATTGTGAAGGGGCCCCGAGGAACCTTGCGGAGGGATTTTAACCACATCAACGTGGAGCTGTCCCTCCTGGGAAAGAAGCACAAGAAGGTGAGTGCTGCACAGGCCATTTTACTGCCCGGAGACGGAGGGGAGCTTTACAGTTTGCTTAAAAACTTCTCGGTAGTGTCGGAGAGTGGCCGAAAATGTTCAGCTGCGGGTGTGTTGTTTGGTTGGTTTTGTTTATTCCTGTGTTTTTGAAAGAGGTCGGTCCGGTGGAGGCGTAGGGCCTCCTCGGGCACTGTGGGACTCTTGCACTCGTGTAATGTTGGAGCGAATGTGTGTCGATTGCATTCTTCTGTAGTGACAGTCAGTTACAGGGAAAGGGGTTGCTCATTGTATGCTTTTCTAAAACTATTCGTTTAGAGGATAAAAACCAGTTTATTTGATTTCCAGAAACTGGAAATTACATTAGGAGAGCAGATTTTCTCTAAATAAATGCTTGATGTTTATATATTGTCTTGTATAAAGACAATATATAGAAAATATATATGAAATAAAGAGTGATTTCAGCTACTGTTTCACAGGGATCAAATGTTTCATTAAAACAATGGATCCACACACTGTGTTTCATTTAAGTTGATTATGCATAGGAGACAGACTTTAAAACAACATGCTCAGCAATTGCTAATACATCCTTTAGCTTAAGATTCCGTATTTACATATCCCAGCTCTTTTGAAGATTTGTTAGGAGCAAGACCTGAAGAAAATAAATGTTTCTCACATGTCTGAGGGTTAGGATTTAAAAGACAGGAGCCAGGTGGGCCTTTAGTAGTCTATCAAAGAAACAAAATTGTTCTGTGGTTTTGTTTGGTGGACTTTAAGGAGTTTGTCTGAAAGTTTTGCTCCTCATTTGTCACAGAATTATTTTATTGCTAGCTTTGAAGTGTAGCTGAAAGCTTTGTTAATGTGTTTTTTGATGCAGCTGCGTGTTGACAAGTGGTGGGGTAACAGAAAGGAGCTGGCAACAGTTCGCACAATTTGCAGCCATGTACAGAACATGATAAAGGGAGTCACTCTGGTAAGTTGTGTTTGCAGCCAGGATAACTGCCCCCCTCTTTGTTACTGGCAGTGAGAGCCTTTTACTTTGTGGAGAGTGTTTCTAAGCATCCAAGATCTTCTTTCTCCTCTTGCTTTTTGTCTTGCTTTTGCTGTCAAGCAAGTCCTGCAGGTGGACGAAAGCATAAATGTTCTTGGGCTCAGTGTCCTGCCCTTTTTAAGAAACTTTTGATAGACTTGGCTTTAGTTTCTCCTGTAAGCTTCATGCACTTGTTCTACCTTTTGGGCATATTCTGCTTTCAATATCTGTTTATGTCCTGTATCCCAGGGCTTTCGCTACAAGATGAGGTCGGTGTACGCTCACTTCCCAATCAATGTAGTCATACAGGATAACGGCTCACTTGTGGAGATCCGGAACTTCTTGGGAGAGAAGTACATTCGCAGAGTGCGGATGAGGCCAGGTGAGCATTTCTGGAGGCGTATTCTGCTGGTTTTAACTAGGCTTTCTCAGCTGTTTCCTTTGGGCACTGCCACTGAGAATGGGAGGTGCTGAATAATGGTTGGAGCAGCATTTGCTTGTCTGAATTTATGTAATCTTCTTATGATACCTTTGCTGCTGTTCAGATTTATTATTAATAATGCTTCTGTAATTTATTTTTAGTAGCAAGAGCTAGCTAATTAGTCTGGAGCTAGTTACTGTATTACAAGGAATCCAGGATTTACTTTCCAAGATCTCACTGTGAGATCTTGACAGTGTTTATAGTTGGTAACCTGCAGGTGCTTAGCGTTAGATTTGTGTTTCTGTTTTAAAACTGAACTGTGGTATGAACTAGTTTCATACCACATCATAGTTTTGGTTTTTGGGGTGTTGTAGTTTGAATTTGCTGATTATCTAGGAGCGTGCACAATAAACTTAGAAATGGCCATCTTATTAGCTGTGTTTACATCTTGCACACTTGGAGTTGCAGTAAAATGTCTAATAGAAGAGCAGGCATTTGATGGAGCTTGTTAAACTTCTGAAAGGAGGCAGCAAAATATATCATAAACACAGTTACATAAAGACTGTAGGAAGGACTTCCCGTATCCATTTGTTTTTTTCTAATTCCACTGCTGGTGAGGGTATGGGTAAGAATATTTAATGTAACTGATGATGCTTTGGGGTGACTTTAGAGGAATGCATCAGACTTGTCCCAAAACACTGGTAGATAAGAGTATAGAGTTACAGGATTTTTGATTTACTGTGGGATATTAAGGGTGGGTTTGATCATTGTATTTGATTTTTTTTTTAAGTCAGCATTTACTCGTAGTAAAAGACTGGCTTAAAAGCTGTTATCTGTTGATTTAGTAGATCAAACTGTAAAAACTTTTGTTAGTCTCCTTACAAATTGCAAGTTTCTTGTTAGACTCTCGAATGCCCTCGTGTTTACTCCTTGTGAGTACTTGCAGCATTGCTAGTATAAACACAGTACATGACGTGACAGGGGGCAGGGGTTTTTAATGGCTTTTGATTGGGGTGACTGCAGTTTGGTGTTAATGAGCACAGGCCTGTGGGAAATGGCACCACCTGGCTGACAGAGCCGTGCTGGCAGAATGGCTGGCTTGTGCACAGCGTTGGTGATTGATGCCCTAATGTGATAATGGGTAAGCAGGAATATGACTTTACTAGCTTTCAATCCAGAGCATGACTTGCACTAATCTTTAAATTTTGAAACTGTGTGAGGGAGGACAACCCTCGAATGGATTTGAGGGACTCTAATAAAGTCATAGAGGCTAACTATTATCTTGAATACTATTTTCTAGATATGTAAACTGGGACAGGACATTAATACTGTTTTTTTAATACATTGAACATCTTTAACAGTGTGGATTATATGTTTGCCTTTCCATAGGTGTTACCTGTGCAGTATCTCAAGCCCAGAAAGATGAGCTGATCCTTGAAGGGAATGACATTGAGTTGGTCTCCAATTCAGGTTTGTGAAAGTAAATGTGTGGAAGATTATATGGAAACTTACCCGAAGATGTCAGCTTAGCAAACTCTTTACCTCAAACCCTGAGGTAAACAACAGCCCAGAATTTTTTTTGTTCTAGTCACTGTAATTGCTTTTCATAGTTCCTTACGCTGTTTCAAAGCTTAGAGATGTTTTTACAAATCCCCAGAACCTTCTTCTTTGAGTCAGTACTTAGACCTTTTTGGCACCAAACTTTTCAGCTTTTCAGTTGTGCATGGGTGTAGTAATGAACTGCCACTGCCCTGAGTTGCCAAGACTAGCTCAGTGAAATGCATCCTGTTTTCATTAGACCTTACAGGATGTGAAGTTGGTAATTCCTGTCTCTAGGTGACAGTCCTGTTTGTTAGTTGAAATACTGGAGCATAAACAAAGGCTACAAGTCGGCTTGGACCTTTTGGCTTTGTGCTAATGGTCTCATTTGTCTGCAGCTGCCTTGATCCAGCAAGCCACCACAGTCAAGAACAAGGATATCAGGAAATTCTTGGATGGTATCTATGTCTCCGAGAAAGGAACAGTACAGCAAGCAGATGAGTAAAACTCATAGGTTGGTATCATCTTAATGCACATTGTACATCTCTGCAGGGATGGGGACTGTACAAGGTTTATCTGCTTCAACACAGCTACGGTTAAGCAGGTTCCCAGCACGGGTGAAATTGTGTTTGTAAAAGGCATCATAAGGTGCATCATAAAACTTGAATTTTGCTAGGTCCTTCAACAGCAGTTTTTCCATCTTTCATCAACTTGGCATTAAGCTACTGTATGGAGAAAACCTATCTCTCCAGTGCTGTACTCTGCCATGTGAATGAAAGCTGACTTGGCCTGACAGACCAATTTACAGCTATTTACAGGGAAGACCCTCAGTCTGATGTTCCTCCTGGCTGGACACTGCCCTCACTAAAATAGTGGTCAGCACCCAATTTATATAGAAAGGTCTTTCGAGCAGTTTGTGTGTAAATGCTGCTAAACAGGTCAGTTTAACAAGGACTACTGTTCACATTGTCTATGGGCATTTGTTACTGAAGTTGAGTACAAGGATTTGGGGATAATTTAGGAATTTTAACTGCCAAAGGAGTTTGATGCATTTTGGCTGTGTGTGATTCCATAGTACAAAACACCTCTGCAGGGTGAGGCAGTCTGACTTGCAAATAAATTCCATGTTGTATGCCTTCGGAACCTAAGCTTGAGGCAGGATGTAGATGAATTGAGTTTCATAATCGTCATCCAGGTACCAGACATCTGCAAGCCTCTGAAAAACTAACCTTTAGTGCTTTTCCAAGTGCCTTGAGAGATGGAACAGCTTACTACATGCTTGTTGAACAGTTGAGCTGTTGTGTTTTGAAGGCATCTTTAAGTAATCTTGTCCGTGTAAAATCAAGCAAATTCTTTGAGCTATTAGTATCTGTCATGCATTAAAATCATCAGATAAATTAACATCAAATTGCTATAAACTTTCAGTTTCATATTGGCACTGCTAAAGCTTTTCTAAAAGTTCTTAATGTTTTATTTACAGTTGTCTGGATCCTCACAGAAACCACCATGAGACATTATACCAGCAATGCCAGCTCAAAGAATCTGGTACAAACCTAAACACCATGAGAGATCTAATAAAATAAACTGTATTTCATATCTTGGATTTGTTGGTTTGGTTTTTTTTTTAAGCACTAAGTGGTGATGGCATGACCCTGATGGCTTTTGGAGAAGCAGATTGCACACTGGGTGCACACTACCAATGTGTATTCAAACCATTAGACTTCATTGAGACTGAATGTTCTCAGAGACTGGTACGGCAACGTGTACACCGTGCTACCGTGATCTTTCTGTGACAAAGTCATGAAGTGGCATTTTTGAATCATAGCATTAGGAAATAGTAAAAGCATTCCTTGTTCTCACAGAGGAGAGACCAATGTTCTTTCCCATCTTTTCTCAAGCCTCAAACCTGTGCTGACAGAATTGGAAGCAGATGAAAAATAAAACTGAAATCAGTAAAACTCGATATGTAAGACCATTTTAAACTAAATACGTAGATAAAAGCAGGAGTCTGAAAACATGATGCTTTATTTTTGTTGCTCAATTAAGGAAACAAAGGACTTGACCTCTTAAGTTCAATCAGAATGTATTGCTGAGTTTCACCAGTAGCGGTGTGTGTTATCTGGGGATACAGCTTTTTTTCCTTGGTTACTAATCTTGCCAAGTAGCAACATCTAACTGGGAGGTTGTACTATTTCTGAGCAGTAGTAAAATCCACAGTCACTTGCTCCGTTCATTTTGGAAAAAATACATAAAATACTGGGATAGTGCAGAAACGTACTTGGCAACAAGTTGCTAAAGCACCCACACATTAATTCCAAAAATTGTCCAAAGATCCACTTGCATGATGACAAGTGCAATTTACATTCATCACTCCGTTGAATGGATTAATAGTTACTATTTATTTAGATGTCCTCTGCTAGTAATTTTTATGGCTGCCCCATTTTGGAGATGAAAAATAGTGATTGTATATGATTTTGTCTCTAGTTATATTTGCTTAAAATCACCCAATATGTAAGGGATGTCTGTTGGTCAATAATGGAGTTAACTTGGATTTGTTCTTTTAGGGGTATCTTCAGAAGCTGGCCCAGCTCATTTCATTCCTGGTGTTGTACTTAGTTGAAGGTTTGTGGGGCTTAGTAACACTTTATAAACCCTAACAACTGCAGTTTTGTGCTCAACAACACTCATAACATGAATATACATCACAAGACACATTTATTCATACAAAAGTGCGTATCAGTTCTCAAAAGTTGCTCTTCACAAGTTAAGCTGTTTAAAAGGTTATTCCAAGGCACAGGAGAGTAATTTTTTTTTAAATAGATGAACTTGTCTTCTATGTACAGTAGGTGGATAAAAGTAATTTCACAAGAAACAAGTGTCATAGCTTTTCTTCCTGTGAATGTGATTACTTTGTTTTTGAATTTAATGCTTGGTATGTGTGACTGGAGTGACTCAGTGCTTTTCCACAGTTGTCTAAGTGGCATTGTCCACTGTAGAATGCAGTGATGGATCTCAGTGAAAGTGGGCTTGTGCCCATTTTAAAATGAGACGCAGATGCATTTGATGCTTTTTGCCTTAAAACGTTTCCTTCTTTTTCTTTTGTGAAAAAAAATAATAGCTAAAAGCAAGATGAGGGTAGAGAAAAGGCAGCAGGCAAAGAATATTAATGGCTTCTTCTGAGAAATAAACAAGCAGAAGCTACACTGCTCTTCATGGCTAGAGGGGCCACAGACTGAGTAGTCAGCAGGAAAGCCATTGTTGCTTATCAGGCTATTGTAAAATTTTATTGAAGGCTTTCCTTTTGAATCTGAAGTGAAGAATCCAAATCTGGGTTTAGATTTTTCTTCGGTCAGCTTAAACGCATAGTAGCCTTTAATCTTGACTTTGTCAATGTAGTAGGCTGAGAAGGAAAAGAAACCAAAACAAAGTGTTAATAAAAACTTGTATGTAAAGTAAAACCTGCAGACTTTCTGGTAAGGAGTTCAGATTTCAAATTGGTACCCATTTAAAAAGTGTAATTACATCATAAAATATTTACTGCTTCTAATACTCAGTTGTCTCAATTAAGTAGGAACAGTGCCTTACGGTTTTTAAAAAATCCTTATGATTTGGGAATTTTTGGACCTACCCCATGAAAGCTGGATTTGGACAGGGTTGGAGCTGGGAGTTTGTTTTCCCTGGGAAAAGCTGGATGCTGTTCTTAACTGAACCCAGCTGCAATGACTCAGGGGGAGCAGCTGCCCATTTATGCCATGAGAGCAGCTTTCTGAGAATTCTTGCCCTGCTCCAAACTCAGCTGCTCATCCCTGCAAGCGTGCGTGGCTCTGTGTTACACTGCTGCACTCAAGTGCTGGGTGAAAATAAGTACAAATAGCAGGCCTTGAAGTCATGTGCAAGCAGTGAGCGTAGTTGGGAACGTGACCCAGATTAAGAACACATAAATTGGGGGGATCTTTTTGTGAGTACTGTAAAGTGTCATGCTCTCTGAAAATTAAATCAGGAATACTATCATGAAGTGCCTTTTAAACAACCCTTTCATTTAATAACTTGCTTCCTTTAATAACGTATTGTTTTTTTGTTTGCAGTATGAAATTAGCATGGAAAGTAAATCAGCAAATGCTCATTAGCCCTGTAGTACCTGAGAAAGCTAAGCACTGGAGAGAGAATGCTTTGTTTCTTGGTGTCTAAAAGTAATCTGAAGCCATGCTTAGCCATGAGTAAGATTTGTCTCATTTTTTATTAATTCCTAGAGAGGAGAAACCAGGATACCTAGACTGTGTTTGATGTCAGTTGCCTTAGAAAAGCTTTTAAACATCCCATGTCCTGATCAGGATCTCTCTCATGCTCACCAGTAGGGAATAGTGAGGGCAGGGATGTATTGCACATCTCATTTTGCCTGGATGGTTCAGGTACCTAGGCCTTGCTGGTAGCCTGTGTCTCACTGCTTTTCTTAAATGATTCGTTGGAGGAAGAGGGAGGGGAGGGGTGAGGTCCCTGCAGCGTTTCTCATACAATAAGCTATTGCTGAAGATCGTTTCCTTGAATGTTTTTGTCCTCTACCTCCATACCTCCTACTAGTTTTTCTCTAAAGTGAAGTAGGTATCCATATGTGTCCAGAAGAAAACAAACAGTGGAACAAGAACTAGAGTTGGACTCTCCCTTCAACAGCAGCTGGTGCTGCTGGTGACCTGCTGTATTTCTTCTGTATGCCCCTCCAGGTCTCTGTGGACTTTCTTGCACTTTCCTGTCCAATGGCTAGTTCAGCAAGCAAGGAGGCTCTTGCCTTTTTTGGAGAGTAGAAATTTTAATTGTCTCTTGGGAGTTATTGGGCTGAAATGCCATCTCCTAATAACTTCTGAGTAACTACTCTGCTGTATGCACATGCCCAGAGAGCTTCTCACCTGGTTTAAACTGGAGGCAGCTGTAGCTGCGTTTTGTGCAAGGCACTTGATGCCATTGCTTTGTGTTGTAGCTGCCCTGAGTGTGACTGCAGAGTCGGGCCCCTCAGGGGCTCAGTGCTGCTGGCTCCTGCATCTGAACCAGGACTGCTTGCTCTGTCCAGGACAAGGCTTAACAGTGCCTGGGTCTGAGCCATGGAAATGGCTCTGGGGAACTTGAATCTGTCATGTACTCACCTTTTAAAACCTCTTGTACATATTTGCCCAAGTAATAATTTCGAAGTTCATCATTGTCTAAGGACTGGTCATCTATTCCATTTGCTGTGATGTAAATGTCAATGTCACCGTAAGTTTTTTTAATCCAACTGAGAACTTTGCGCATTCCCCAAGGCACCACTGCCAAACGAGAAGGGGAGCTCAGGCAGGTGATATCCTGCAGAAATTGAATGTCACGATCAAATTCATACTGGCTTCCATTCTGAGGTTCGTGAATCACAAATCTGGTGGTGAAATGATTCAGCGCATAAAAGTCAGCTGCACCTTTGACAAGCTGCTTTTCCTCACTTGTGAAAGATGGCAACAAAGTATATGAGAGGCCTTTTCTGTTCTTAAAGCTGATGTATTCCCTCATAGTAGCTGGATAGTCTCCAGTCTTAAATATGGGATTGGCAAACCAGCCTATTTCAAACTGAAGAAACCTATTGGCAGCTTTTGAATGAGATTCAAAGAAGGGGTTGGCAGGCTCAGCCCAGTCTGAATGCAGGGACAGGGACACTTTGCCATACTGAGAGGACCGGTACTGCTCGTCATATATTCTCCAGGCCATGGCATGTGCTATTAATAAATTGTGTGCTGCCCGGTAGGTGTCATTGCTGCTCCTGTTGTAGACATTGCTTAGCTGGTTAGGCTCATTTATTGTAATCCAAAGTTTAACCAAATCACCGAGTTCCCTAAAACATAAAGCTGCGTAGTCTTGGAAAGCGTAGGCAGTGGATTGGTTCAGCCATCCTCCTGTCTGCAGCAAAGGACCTGGCAGACCCAGGTAGGCATGAGTTGGATAATACAAGGTGACCATGGATTGAACGTTGAGTTTCAGCACTTCACTAATCACACATCTGTAATACCTAAGAACTTGCCTGTTGACTACTGACAGATCTCCATTGGGTAAAATTAGTGACCAGTCAAGTGCAAATCTGTAATGGGTGACTTTCATTTTTTCCAGGAGGTCCAGTTGCTTTTTAATACTGACAAAATCTGTGCACTGTGCTGGTCGGGTTTTTAGCTTTACCCCTTCAACTCTGTGCAGAAGCCCATCTCCTGTGACATTCCAGAGGTACAAGCTGGAATCGCAGAACTGTGGTGAGGAAGCCGCTGATTCTGCCTGTGAAAACAAAAATATGTCACAATGGGTTTTAATTAAATGAACGCAGTACTTGCTTGTAGTCTGCATTTCTGTCTGTGTTTGGCTGTAGGATTAGTGCTGGATGTCAGAAGCCCCTGCTTAGATGTTCCAGGGGGAAGAGAATAACCAACTCACCTATACGGGCTTTGTGCTAGTGGTCATCTTACCACTCTGTCCCTTTCCCTATGGAAAACATTAAACTTGCACTTTTTTCTGTTCAATTACACAGGAGCATTTGCCCTGCCACCAGCCTACGTGACACATGTTTTCACACAGAGCTCTCCCTGATGAGCTCACTCTGGTCATGCACACAGCACTTCTCGGGCAGCTGCCAGGAGAGCGGGTGGTGACAACAAGCACCAGGGGCTATACGAGACAGGCACGGAGTATTGTGGCACTGCTGCTGAGATCAACCTTGTGAAACCAAGGCATAGTAATCTGACACAAACAGCTTGCAGCGTTTAGTTACATCTTTTCTATCTCCTACTAGTTGAAAAGGTTCTGAGTAGCACATGAATTTTTTTCATACTCCAATTTTTAAATGCTTTTTGTAGGTTTCAAAGTACAATATAGTAAAGTTAAAAATATTTAATTACTTTTTTTTAATGTACTTTTTTGTGCTGTATATTAACGATATATAGAAGCTTTACTTTTTTTTTCTTATGGTTGTCCATGAATAGGTTAAATTATGGGGTTTTGTTGTTATTTTTTGAGGCTGGTATATGTCGTGGGGCTCTCTATGTGTGATGACAAAAAGGGTATCCCAACACTGGCCATACATACATTTAGCTTATTTACTAAGTTTAAAGCAAAAGTAGACGAAAAATAAGGTATAAATAGGTCCTGTAGGAACCAGTTTGGACAAAAGGTGGTATGATCTGTTTTCCAATGTGAGCTCAGATGGTAAAACCTCAAGGTTGGTTGGTTATCTTCACCTGTGATATGTGTCTGTTTAAAGAATGGCTTCTTACCCACTTGTCTAAGCAGCACTTAGAGCCAGGCCTAACCCAGGAATGTGTTTCTGCTTTAGATGAGACCTGGAGCCTGCAGGTAGCTCTGCTGCCACCAGCGTAACCACCTCGTCCCTGCCCTTTGTCACCCTCTCCATCAGGCCATCACAAGCATCCCTATGGCCACACTGCAAACTGCATTTGGAAACCCCTGGTTGAAAAATAACCCAGTAACAATCGGTTGGATCAACTTCTTGGTCTGAAATGTCCTCATCTGATCTGCCACGTGGAGATGCAAGCAGAGGGAAGGTGAGGGAGGGCCGGGCCTGGAAGGGCTCCTGCAGCAGGGTCTGCTGCTGCAGTAGTACCCAGCACTCTGTGGCCAGCTCACCTGAAAACCTGGAAACACATGAAATTGAACCAATGCAGCTATGGCTTAACTTCTGTTGTCAGTGTGCATTGAAATTCTTGAATGCGAGGTGCTGTACACAGTCATTTGTTCACAAAGTTGGCGTCGCTGATTACTCTGTTTCCAGTGATCCTCTTAATATGCTTACCTTGAGAACAGACTCCGTGATACCCCAGGAGAAGTCACAGGAGAACTGAGCTTGCAAGTTTGGGGTAGAATCCTTTGGGAAGAAGCCATTTTCTTGGATGATTTGTTTATAATAAAGTGCAGATGACTTGGGAATCCTTTCCTTTTTTTTGCTTTTGAAATCTACATAAAACAATCCACGCCTGATGTTGTAAGCATGTTGCCATTCGAAGCCATCAAGGAGGGACCAGGCTGTGTAACCAAAGACATCTATGTTGTCGTATTTAATAGCTGCATAAGAGAAGGTAACATCCATGAGTCTTGTATCTAGTACTCTAACAAATATAAGGGATATTTATGAGAAAGGGCTATTTACTTTGAAAATCTTGAGTGTCTTCTCAACATTCGTAGGGTTATTGACCCACTGTAATTCATTGCAAAACTGACACATATATCTTAGTCTTCACTTACTAAAAAAAAAAAAGTCACTAGTTCCTTAAGAAATTAAATTACTGTAGGATGCTTTATTTCTGCTCTGAGCAAACAAGAAATATTACACCACATCGAGGTTTGAAGTTGCACTTGACAATTTGCCAGTAATATATACCAGTAAAATTAGAGAATCATGAGTAAAAATAAAGGGAGCAACAGCTGATCTGGTTTGTGACTTTGTCATGAAGCTAAAATGTCTCTACATTTATTTGAAAGATGCCTGTAAGCTTAAACATTTGGGAATGTCTATTCACCTTGTAAATTGGAAAATTTATTTTGTTGGCATAGGACTGTTAATGACTTAAGAGAAGTTGGATTGACTAACCCAGAGACTGATTTAGTTACAGAATGGGTGCAGTGCATGCTGATTTCTTCAGGCAATCTTAATGTCCCTCTTGCAAAGGAGTCTAGATATGATCTTTTACATATAATACATGAGAAAGATGACAACACAACTGCTTTCTCAGATGTGGAACCTGATTCTTCAGGAAGGGCAGCAGAACCTGCAAAGCAGTTTCTTGGCAGACACCAACTAACCACAATGTTTTTTACCCATGTAGGCATGTGCCAGATGGCAGCCTGGAAGAAAAAGTCCAAACTCCATGGTCAGTCATGTTCGCTGCCTGTCACCAGCTTTGAGCTAGGAAATAACGCGGGATACCTCCTCACGTTAACCTTGTAAGGGCTGGAATACTCAAGGCAAAGCAGTGACCAAGTAGGGTTGCTGAGGATTTTGACACAGACAGGTGGACAAGTCATATTTTACCTGTAGTCTACCACAGTAAGCCAAGGAATAAAGATAAAGTTTTCTCGTTTATTTTTTCCCAGCATAATTTTGCCTCATTTTCCCAGGACATTTCATTTTCCACTGAACTTCCTTGCCCTAGTCACATCAGGCTGCAAGTTGAGCAGAAAGCAGTTTTGCACAGTGCATGTATTCGTGCAGCAGAGTAACAATGTACCCAGCAGTATGGGCATAGTCTAGCTGGATGTTTTCCAAGTTGCCAGATGAAATCAGAAAGCCCAAGAGCTTGCAATGTGAGTGTATGAGAAGCTGATAGACAAGGCCAGAATACTGGAAAGGAGATGAGGAAATGTAACAAAGCAATACAATGGCATGTATTTTCAAAGAAAGCAACTTCTAAATATTAGGGAAACCATGGGAGAAAGTACAAGAAAGTCTGAAAATATCCATTGCAAAATGCAGAGGCAGAGAATGATGTAGAGAATAAGGAGATAAGCCTTGCAAGTAAAGATGAGTACTTGATGTTTGCAATGAGGAAGGTTGAACAAATGGGGGGAGATATCTAGGGACAGAGTGACAACTGAGAACATTTTTGTTTCTAGACGCATACTGAATAGATGGGGGTAAGTTTAATTGTCGGAGCAAAAAATGCTGTGTGCTTGAGATGGTGCACGCTGAGAATTTGTGGCTATTTAAATGGGTGAGGAAGGAAGTACTATTTTACATATACTTTGTGGTAAAGAAAATTAAAATTAAATTAGGCAGGTGAGAGGTAGAGATCGGTGGATCAGAGTGAGAGTATGTGTGTTGCATTGTCTGCAGGGACAGTGAAAGGAGAGGGCAGAAACAAGTCAAGATCCTGACTGAGTGTTAGAGTGAGGATGAGAAAAGCCTCCTGAAAAACAAGGGGAAGGTTCAGGGCAGGAACAAGGGGCTAAAGGTAGGAAAGGTCAGGAATTAACTAAGCTCCCTGTGTCACCAGAGGTGACATCAACAGAAGAAGATCTCAAGGCTTTTCTGTATCTACTATACGCAGAGTCTTGGAGTCCTGCAGGAGTAATAGTTTCAGTATGGAAACCCTAACCCTAACCCAATGCAGATGCTGGACTTTAGCTTTCTGGGACAGGGGCTATGGGTTTTTTCTGTTTGTACAACACCTAGCACCAGTAGATCCTGATCCATGACTTGTACTCATGCAGTATGAATAATCAATGATTAACTTTGTTGTCATTATCACTTTAAAAAAAAGATTAAATTATTACAGAGCTAAATATCAAATGATCAAAAGTGCTGTCAGAAAATCCAACAACTAATCTCTGTACAAACCTTGTAAAACCTTATTAATGAAGTTTTTCATCATGTAGATGGCTGTGGTGTCATCTGTTTTCACATGGCTGTCAGTGAACCAGCCATTCTCTGCAATCAAGATTCGAGGACTGTTGTATTCCAGTTTAATCCAGTTCAGTACTTCCCTCAAATTGAGAGACAAATTTTGTCCCATTTTTGGTAGAGTGTTTGGAGGTTTAAAGTTACTAGGACCAAAGGAAAACGCAAAGAAGTCAGCTGTTCCCTTTATGTAGTTTTTTTCATCTTCGGTAAAGTGTGGCAAAAACAAATATTCATTTTTCAGTTCTTCTGGATAATCCCCATCCCCGTGGATAGGTTTGGCAAACCATCCAAGTACTCGCTCCATAGACTGCTGACATTTAGAAATGTCCAACTCATCTTCTGATTTGTTAGGTTCGATCCAGTGGGATCCCAATACTATGGATATCATCCCCTTCTGATAGGGCTGAAAGTGTTCTTTGTAGTTATGCCAGACTTTTGCATGAGCCTGATGAGAGAAAAATAGCATTAAATTGTAACTCTGAAGACTCTTCGTGTGTTAGCAGCTAGAGAGGCAGGGAGCTCCAGCTGATTCACTGCAGGCTTATATGGAAATACCAGTTACGGCACATGAATTGCCCTGCACAGTTTAATGGGCAATCCCTGTTACCCTACAAGGTTCCTTGGGATGAGGGCAATGCTCAGTAACTTGTGTGCTGTTCCTATGACACATTAGGGCTGTGGCTTTTTGCCTTTTAACATACATCTAGATTTCAGAAGAGGTCCCAGCAGGGATGTGAATAGCTGTTACACAGACACTTTGGAACTAAACAGCTCTAATGGGATTTGAACTCTGTGATCTAGACAGTCCCATCTGAGTCCTTCTCTGTCAAACAGTGATAACTGATATGGTTAAAATTTTAAACCATCTTTACAATTATTTCATAAATTATGCATCTTACATGATATTTCATTTGTCAGTGCTGACTTTGTGCTACTAACTGCTCTGTGCTCCTGGTTACCTGGACTTACTCTGATCAAACCATTTTTTTCATCCCACCCCATCCCTCTTCTTGGGATTTAGTTGTTTTATTTTGGCTTAGTCATATGAGTAAATGTTCAAGTTCTCATATTTGCACAATCCCTAAATATAAAAACTTGGAAAAAGGACCCAGCTGTGAATTTTTAAGCCACATGTCAACTTTCACAGTTCTGAGTGAGAATTTTGTTCAGGATTTTAGTTAATTTCTTCTTTGAAATGGCCATAACACTGTATCACATCTTAATACCACTTTTCATGTTTTAGAAAACATAACATTATCACACATCACAATTAGCTTCAAATGTCACATTATTAATTACTTAAATAAGGGCATCCAGCAGACAAAACTTACACCAGAAATACATGGGA
This sequence comes from Pachycephala philippinensis, assembly GCA_013397055.1. Classification (NCBI taxonomy): domain Eukaryota; kingdom Metazoa; phylum Chordata; class Aves; order Passeriformes; genus Pachycephala; species Pachycephala philippinensis. The sequence continues at coordinate 118,974 of VWZT01008433.1, forward strand.
GACTGAGGAACCACTAGCATTATCAACGTCCAATAGGAAAACAGGACAGGTAGGTCAGAGAAGAGTGACTCTCGATGGCAGTGTGAATCACATCAGGTGATCTGACACAGGGGAGGGGAGCTGACCTCTCCCAGCTGAAGAGTTGTCAAGTAACTCAGGGTTTACTTTATGCCTAAAGTGTGGCTTTCTACTCTTAAGCTGGAAAGAAAATAATAGTTTGCACCCAGAAAAAACATTAGAAGCATTGTGAAACACTGAGTGCTGAGTTAGACTGCCATCATTACTAAGCCAAAAAGCACTGCTTACCTTTGACAATAATTTCAGTTAATTTATCTAGAAACACACAGCCTTGACAGTTTAAAAAAACCCCAAAATGCCTGATGTCAGGTAGATGTTTGTTTAAGCTAGGGAGTACCAAAGAATTACAGTTTGTGAAATTTTGTGTATCAGTTGTTTATGGTTTCTAAGGTCATGCTCGTAACATTTGTTCAAGGTCTGTCTTTGAAAATACTGATAAAGTGACACTAACCTTTGAAGTGCAGGTTCTGCAGCTGAAGAGGGAAGCCAGCAAAAATGGACTCATGAGGCAAATGGAAAGATGCAATTAAAGTATTAGAAAATGGATTTCTCACCAGCCTCATCAGAAAATTTAAGTGGCCAGTGCCATCTCCTCAGTTGCCCTCACTGTTCTCTCCTGAAAGTCACTCCAGCCTGGGGTGGCTGCTGGGGCCAGGCTTACTCTGTGCTCTGCCTCTAGTGATTTCTCACCTAGTTTCCACACTTTTTCTCCAGACACAGCCCACGAACACCGCTGTTGAATGAGAGGCATATGGCTGTGCAGGCTTAACAAGAAAACCCCCACTGAAACCAGCTGTATAACACAGTGCCAAGGACCATGACAATAGCACCAGGTAAATCACAGCATTCACACTTTTCTAGGTAAAGTGGAGAAAGATGCCTTTGCCAAAAAACAACTAATTAGAATATGATATTGACATGTAAAAGCCAATCAGGGGCAACTCGTATTCATACACATCTGCAGGAGGTGATTGGAAGAAAATAAAGTTACTATTAAAAATAATGTGTAGAGAATTACAGTAGAGAATACAGACACAGATATAATTCCAGAGGAGTAGACCTCAAGTATAAATAAGTACATTTAATACGAGTCAGGATAGAATCCTCATCTACAAATTTGTATGTATCACTGATGACTCTTAATTCTGAGGATTAACTCTTGCTGAAAATAACTTGTCACTGTCTATAATAAGGGTTTTACAGACATAGTAGACACAATATAATTTGCTTGCCTATAATCCTGTTTTGAGTTGTTAATTATCTGTAAAGAACCTTAACATTCTCAGATAGAAGGTGTTTGCTAAATGCAAACTATTGTTGATGGAATCAGCTGATTTATACAATTTGTTTTTGTGACACGACAGTTTTTTAAGACCAGATATGAAACAAACATCATTTTAAAAGCTGTATCATACATCAAATTGGGTATTTTCAGTAAATCTTGACTAATCTTTTTTCAGTTAGAGTTTAATCCCTAATCTTTCACTTTCCTTGTTAGAGCAAGGACAAATGTCAAGGCTAAGTACACAGTTAAAGTAGGATCAATACTGGGTATTTATTCTAGATACGTATGACTCATCAATTTCAGCATATTTTCCTGGTATTAATGTAGAAAATATCCCCTAGACTCGAAAGTCACGGAGAGTGCTATGTCAGTTAGTACTAATCCTGTAAAAAGGCTAGAAAAGTCAACTTAATAAACTGAAAACAGTATTGTTCTCTCTTTTTAAACTATTCTCATACTCCTTCAAATTCTGATCCCGTAATTTAACATATGCACATGCAAAGAGTTCATTTCAATAGAAAGAGCAATACTTTCAAATTTTTAAATTGCTTTAGTCAAGCAATTTTTCTTTGAACAGCAGTGAGCATACAAAACAATATCAGGGATATATGGAGCTATTTTAGAGTGCTGGAAAGCAAGAACATTTAGGAAAACTAGAATTGAAAAAATGTTAATAAAATTATTTGGGCTTCTTGTTTAATTGTTTGGTGTTTAAACCATGAAGAGCTAGAATATAGAGTCTGATGATGATGATGTTACACTTCAGAAGAAGGGCACAGGAGTGTGTGGTTTATTTGGAGAGTGTATTTCTGTTCAAGGCCCTTTTGGTCTGTGGTAAAGATGCCCCATAGCCAGTAGAGCTAAAGCAGAACTAAACCCTTTCTTTTGCAGACTGAATCTCAATCCTTGTGAAGGATTGCCTACATCTTGAGGTGCAGGCAACTACACTTTTAAGAAGGCGTTACAAAGGACTGAGGCTTTACTATCAAATTTGTTGTATGATAACTGTCTTGCATTTGGATTGTGTTTTCCCTAATGATTACCAAGAAATCTAAGAAAGCTAACCTGAAAATAACAAATCATCAAAAAATATGAATCAGTGCTGAATTTTACATCATCACTGATGGCTACTACTATTTGAAAAATTTTCCAGCAAAGACATTTACAAGCATAAATGATTCTGGTGTCCACCCTAGACCCATACTTGATGGAGACAAGACTTCCCTTCTCCTGTAAAAAATACAGGTGCTGCTGTAGTTTCATCTCTCTGCATCCTGAGGAAAGGCGTCCCCTTTCGGGGAAGGGAAGGACGTGTCTGGTTGGACACAGAGGTAATAATTATTCCCCATTCACGAAGTAGAAATTTGTTTTTAAGGAGAACGAATTATAGGACTTTCCTGGGGCACACTCATCCACAGATCCCAAAGTCAGCAGTGTCCATGAAGAGATCCTGACACAGTGAGACCTACCAAAGAGCTGGGAGTAATGCAGATGGGCACAGAGAAGAACCTGATCTGCAATGGATCTATAGGGAGACACCAGGCTTGAAAGTGAATTTATTACTTTTTCCAAGTATGTGATGAAGACTTTTTTTTAGGGAGACCTCATTATGACATTTCTCTCCTGGGCTTTTCTGCCAGATGGAAAGGAATGTGAATAATCTTTAACAGGAAATAATAAAAAAAAGAGCCCCTTTCTGCCTATTATGTAGCAAAGGCAGAACTTCCTGGAGAGCACTGATACAGAGGAGGTAAAGAAGACAGGTTGGTCTGCCCTTATGATACCTACAAACCTCAATCCAAGTATGAAAGAACATAACTAGATATAGAGAAAATGGTAACAATATATCAGGTATACATCTCACATAGGTCCAGCCACAATGATTAATCTGCTTTGTATTTTCTTGCTTCTTGTCAGATTTATTAACTGTTAAATCAAAGAAATCCACCTAATTTTTCTGTGTGCCAGTTTTTTCTTCTCTGCCTCAGTATGACAGCTGCCTCAGGAGCAAGCTCATAGTTTTTTAATTTTCTTTGCTGTATCTTTCAAATGTTGCATAGCAAGTTACACGTTACCATTAATTGTTTTCTGATGTTGCCTTTATGAAGTACAGTTTCCTTTAATGCAGAACAGAAATCCACTTTTCATGGCCACTCTCCATCTGGTATAAGATTCCACATGCTCCTTTTATTCCTCATAAGAACCATACAATAGAAGAGAGATTATCCAAGTGAACCGCTTAGCAATTTATAATTAAGAAGCATCGAAGTTCAGATTCCCTATTAATTTCCTTAGAAATAGTATCAAGTTCAGTAGCAATTATTACCCTGTGTGTATGAATAGCATACATAGTAACATGCAAATACGTTTTTAAAAGTCAAATTTGAAATTCTTCTTCTGGATTATTTTCCCAATGTGGACCTCCTAAGCACCCTGTTTATCGGCTTTTGATTCTGCATTCACTTCTCTTTATAGGTCTTGAATAGCAAGGCCCACGTAAAAGGCAGGGCTGTCTCGTAAGCAGATGTGTCTGGAGCATTCCCTTAACAGGATGCAAGGCTTGGAGGGGAGCACAGGTAGGAGGTGATTCAGCATCAGCAATGCCTTGTGCCAGCCAACACACAGAGCTCTGGGGCTGGATGAAGACAGACCAACCCTACTTTTGTTGAAAAGCCTTAATAAGATCATTATCTACCTATCTACCTACATGAATTCATTCATGGAAGCAGATAATTTTTTAATCGGTTCTAGAATGCATGGAGATGATCCTTGAGGTCCTCTTCCAACCTGGTATTCTGTGAACTTTTCCATTTGCCAGGCAATTATTTAAGACATTGTATTGCTTTTGAAATAAATAAAATTGATACTTTAAAACTACGGGAAATGTCTTCAGCCCTTTTCTAGGGACACAAAGATCTCCAGCAGCTTTCAAATTGTTCTCACAATAAAATAATCCAAAGTCCAAAAAAGCAGAGGTTTATGGTTTGTTATATTGTTTTTGTGATTCTATTCAACTTAGCTTCAGGTTATGACTGATATATCACATAAAAGCACTCCTTTATATAAATAGTGATTAGTTCTGATAACACCACAACTGCAACAATACACAAGGAAATTAAACTAAAAGTAGCATTCATGCAAGAGCTTCATTTAATCTACCCAAAGATACTACAAAAAGGCTTGAGAATGATTTTCAGCAAATTGCTGTGTAACTGCGTGGTGGCCAGATTAGCTTCTTCTCAGCATTACAGACCTGTTTTTCCTGCTCTGTATATTTAATGGGTGGACCTGGTTTGTGCACAGGGTGGCATTTAGGACCATCTCTGTCAACAGCCTGTCCAAAGATGAAGCCTTAACATGAACAGGAATGTGGCTCTTCCTAAAGCTGATGACATAAATGGCAATCTTTTCAAGAGCTTTGCCTCACCCTGTCAAAACCTGGCGCTTTGATTGGTCTTTTATTTTTGGGATAATGGTTGTGGTTTGCAGTGGGAAATCAGAAGGTAGCCAAAGTCTGAGAAACAGACCAGTATATACCGGTCCTGAAATACAAACCCATGTGAAATCTCTTTAAAGAGAGAATCTTATAACTTTTCTTGATTCCCAAGGGAGAGATATTTCACAACACATGAATCCTGATTGTGCATCAATACATTATATTAATACTGTATTGTCAACAATTCAAAGTGAACCGAACATTTAAACTTGCACAAAAATCTTTGAGAAAGATTCTGGCTAGTTGGCTTGAAACATGTAGTACCAGCTGTGACTTCTGTCGAATGGCTGCCTGGCATTACAGTTCATTAAGAGAAAGAAATAATTACATCTAAAGATGAGTTGACTCATATCGACTGGTACCTCAAGAGTTTCCATTCCATCTCTAACCCAAATAAAAAAATTCCAGTTCCTCAAATACCTTACTACAAATTCGAGATTCTTCATGAATCTCAAATCTAAAACCTTCAGAAATGTTACAGTGGTACAGGAGAGAACTGCTCATTTGTTAGGTAATGTTCATGGGGCTGTAAGAAGGGTACCACAGTAAAATAATTTCTGCCCAAGGATAATAAAGTAGTAGTTAAAGGATTGTGTGCTGCTGAAAGTCTCCTTAACTCTTTCATCCAAGTGATTTATTTTATACTCTAGAACTAGATGCAACTATCAAATCACGCCTGAGCGATAAATAATATTGACCAAGAAAATTAGGTCAGTAATTTGTGTATCAGACCCAGCTGCGCTTGGCTTCCTGGAAAATCCAATTGATTTTTCAGAGGCAGAGGAGTATCGCTCCCTGTGTGTAGTGTGCTGCTTACATGGATTTTACAGAAAGTGCAGAGACGGCATAGCTGGTACTCCACATTTGATTGTGACACTCAGAAATGAAGGCAAGAAATACTGCAAACTTATACGGTGTCTTTTACACGCATTATATAAAATAGCACTTGAAAATAAAAAGAATGGTTCAGCATCAGTTCTCTTTGAGATGCTTCACAAATCTTTATAGTTAAATCATTCTTGTTCTAAGTCTGAAATCAGTTAGTGACTCAGGATGCTTGACAACTTTTCTGTGTGTAAAACTTCTATTGACTGAAGTGTGAATTTTTTGAAAAATGATGTTCTGAAGGTTCAAGGCCAGAAGCAAATACAAGAATTTGTCAGTTGCAGAATATTTTTAACTACTCTGGCAAATAATTTTTTCCCACATGCATACTTCTTTCTGTAGGACAAACCCATTCAGATTTATTTGTTAATTACATGTATAATGTATGGCAAGTTGTAGAAAAATTCTTTTTGTGACAGTTAAGAATAGTCTGAGCAGGGGGAATTATATTGGCTGCAGAGATGGGATAGTGACCTGCTCTGTAAAGCACTTTGAGCACTGCAGATGCAAAAAATACTGTACATCATGGAAATAATTCAAAACTCTCAAGTACTGAAGAGGACATTTGTTTTCTTCTGAACCCAGGAAGTGCCAACCTTACTAGTTTAGAGGTAAACATTTTGCAACATGATCTTACCAAGCTAGAACTAATCATACTTACAAATACATACTCTATGGCTAGTAAAATTGATTCAATATGCAAATAAAAAATAATTTCCTTTTAAACTAATAGAATAGTCATTTCAGTATGGCCAAATCTGTTTAACTAAATGTACAGAATAAAGAATGCTCTTTAATAGCCAGACTTTGTATGTAAAAGCTAATTTAAATAAAATAATAAACAAGCACTTAAAAAAAAAATTACTGAGTCAGCTGTTGTGACGAGCAATAAGATCAAAGCGAGGATTAAAAGAAAGACTGCCTTAGCTAAAGGCTATTTTTCAGTGCTTTCGCAGTAGGTGATTTTTTTTTTAAACGTTGATCACAGGACCAATTCCTCCCATTACTACCCACAGCAGTGCAAGATCAATTTGTAAAATCTTATTATACTGTACCTTGATCAAATTGTGTCCTACTGAGTAAACAGTTGTTATTTTCCCTCTCTCTCCTGGAGCATGAATACCTGTGCCATATCCATGCCAAGCAACTAAATATGGATTGTGGATTGTAATCCAGTACTTCACACGATCCCCAAAGGTCTGGAAGCAAAACGTGGCGTAGTCATTGAAGATATCAATCATCGATTCATTTTTCCATCCCCCGTATTCTTCTTGCAGCATCAAGGGCAGGTCCCAGTGGTACAGTGTAACCACGGGGTCAATATTTCTGTATAGTAGAGAGTCAATAAGGGTGTTATAATACTGAAGTCCTTTTTCATTGGGAGCTGCTACTACTCCAGTGGGGAAAAGCCTTGACCATGAAATTGAAAACTGGTAAAAAGTAACTCCCAAAAAATCCAGAGCAGACAAATCTTTGTCCAACAAGGTATAACTGTCACTGGAGGTGCCTGTGCTGTCAGCATCCCTGAACTCCGAGTGGGTGAAGTGGTCCCAGATGGAGGAGCCTTTCCCGTCCTTCCTCCAGCTGCCTTCCACCTGGAAAGCTCCTGTCCCTACACCCCAGAGAAACTCTTTGGGGAAAGTGTCATATAAAAACATCTGTGTTTCACTCACAGGGCTGAAGTGGGAGTCCTTTTTCCACACAGTTCTTCCCTCTCCAGCAAGCCCAGTAACTATCCTTATGAAAACTAATGTCCAAAAAGCAACAATTTTCTCCAGTCGTTGGCCACACATTATGCCAGTTTATAGTGCCAGTGTTAAAAATCAGATTTCTTGTACCGATGCTGAAAAAATTCCATTCTTTTGCTGGAGTCCATGCCGTGCAGACCGTCTTCATTTGCCACAAGCTGCTGGAGTGTCTTATCAAAACTTCACTAAAAGCTTGTGATTGTAAAAGCCCTGTCAATGATTAGCCTGAACTGTGAGACGTAGAACGGGTCAGAGAACGGTGTAATTTATAGGGAGGTGGCCTCTGTATGACCACTGAGACACCTACCTGGCTTCTTACTGCAGGCTGCCTGAACAACAGAAATGCTAGGAACTAACTTACCATCATCTAAAGCTCAGTCATTCAGGTGGGAGAATATAGGTGACAGAGGGTCTAAGAAGCTATCACATTGTTTATTCCTTGTGGAGCTGTATTTTGATGAAATATTAATACAATTCACACTACATAATCACCAATTTAAAGGAGATTTATCCTGTATGTGTAATTGGATGGCTGGAAGGGCAGTGCATGATTCCTCAGTCCCACTCTGCTCAAACAGCCTACTTCTCCTGAAAAACTCTCCCTGGACTTGTGGAAAATTTTGCTGTGAACAAGAGATACATACACATCCTACTAACCATATAAAAACACAAAGCAAGTCAGTATTTCTTTCAAACACATGCAACTATTTTTCTATCCTATATAAAAGTCTGCTGTACAGCACTACACACAGCAGCAGTACAAAATCAACAGGGGGCTGTTCCAGTTCTTACACAATTTTCCTGGATTTCTTAAAATAAACATAATTAGCAAAGATAATTAGCCCTGAAAGATGCTATTTCAGTATTGGTTAATTTAACAATTCATATACACAGCTGGGGCATCAGTACAGCAAATATTTATAGAGCAATTTTGCAGTATAATTTGATCTTTTAACATGTTTAGCAACACTATTTATGTTGAGATACTGTCAATTTACTCAATACAGTAAGACTGATGCCTGCCATTTTTGTTTTTCTTGAGGTACAGTAATATAAAGTGTGTCCATATAGTAAGAGAACTGTATGCCCACAGTGGCAGAAGAGCCTTGAGGAACAACATAGAAGTGTGAAGTAACTTTGCATGCAAGAAAGATATGCACTGAAAGCTGAACATGGGAACAATTTATCACCTGAGCAGAGCACTCTGCTCAGATGATTTTGCCCTGCTGCCATGTAGGACATGAAAGTCCAGATGCACTGCTGGGCTACTGCTGCTTTACTGCTCCTTCTCCCTGTGAGAGCATGCTTGCAGCACTGCATAATGCCACTGACAGATGTCTTTAATTTATCAGTCAAGCTGATTAATCAATACAAATGGAAGCCAATTTATTTATTTTTAGGATAAACAACAAAACGCCCATGTTTGTAAGCATTTCTCTCCAGTGCCTTTACAAGAAACATTCTCACCACAGATGAAGACAAAAGCTCCCACTGACATCTTCTGCACTCCAGGTCCCTGGTGGTGCGGTAGCCATGCATCCAACATGAGCCTCTACCATATAACAAACCCAGCACTCCCTCAGCTCCCTGAAGTAACCGATCTACATTTCTCAGCCAAGATCCTACCACACAGGCAGCTTGGGAACAAGAGGAGCAGACGGACTGTACCAAGTTGGTTTACAGTACATACTGACATGTTCCTTTTTCGTTCTATGGAAAAGCATTTAAAATGCTGTTTGATAGTTATTGCATCAACATCATCCTTCAATTTTGACATATAAAAGCATTGATTGTATGCATCCTACTTTACAAAAGAAAACCCAAATACAAGTCGTTATCAATGCCACTACACTTCTAAAGCAGCTAGTTACCATGATTACCAGATGCTCGAGCTCCAAATATCCACAACAGCTTTGTAACACCATGGCAATCTGTCAGCAAGGGAAAGACAACAGGCTTCTCCCCCCTAAATACAGCAGTGTTAGTACTACTGGCACGAGGATGCAGACAATGTGTTGCACTTGCCTGAGATGTGTAAGGTGCAGCAGAGACTGGTGCTCCCAGATGCTTGGTCTGTACAAGGTTATGAACTGTATTTCTTTCCTTATTATTGACTATGAGTGGAGCATGGAGTAAAATATAGATGAAAGTGTTTCAGTGTTTCAAGACTCTGTGAATCCAGTTTCTTACTGCTTGGTCAAATGTCACCATTTGGGCTGTAATTTAACTTCATGAAGTTAAAGAGGAAGCAATTTAACTGATGAGAATCATATAGTGACTTGAATTTGGAAGGAGGATTTCATGACCTGAGCAAAGACTTGGGGAAAGGAAATACTGTGACTGTTGTTAATTTGGAAAGCAATCAGCGCAGAAGAGTGAGGTGTAATCAGGGGCTGTTGGGAGTGAGGGTGTGAAATGAGGGGAAGAGAATTAATGGTTTCACTGGCTCAAGTGGCAGAGTCAGGACAGGCTCCAACCCTGGTGCTGTATGAGGACATCATATGGCATGATGCTGCACAGTGGGATTTCCTGCCTCTGTCCATGCACCTAATCAATTTGGTTTCAGAATGAATCAAGACTGGGAGAAGCTGAAATCTCCAGGGCACTTGCTGATACAGATTCAGTAGTTAGGAAGCCTAATGATTATTCGGTTCAATTCTTAACTATCAGTTTTCCTTTTCTTCTTTGCCTTTGCCAAGGCACGTGATTAAAATGAACGGAACAACTTTTCACTTGACTCTTGAATATGTACTCTCCTTGTTTTGGGGTTTGGCTTGAAAATCTGGGGTTTGATCTACGGAAATGCTGAACACATTAGTTGAAAGGGTAGAGTTTTGAATGTTAGACTGAGCACCTGAGTTGACACATTCATTCTGCCTAGATATATAAATGAAGAAAAAGACCTAAAGACAAAGTTCACTCAGAAAAAGTGTAATGTTTACATTAACATCAGCTGCTCAGATCTACTAGTGTTAGGTGCTCAGAGAAGCACAACTTATGTAACTGCCCACAACAGCGTCGTGCAAATCCCTTATCTTTACCTTATACAGCAAAAACTGTTTGAGATGGGATCAAGTCTTTTCTAAAGACACAGAATTGTGATGGCTACTAGAGAAAGCCTAATGTAAATAGAAACTACACCACAGATTTATGAAGAATTTTTGGAATTTTTCATCTGTAACAAAATGCTAATTCCTGCTTCTACAATGCCAGAAAAATTTTATTTTCTTTACTAGAGAGTGTAGTAAGAAAAATATTCCTTAAGGGATTCTTCCAAAATAGAGACTACAATCTAGTAAATGGTTATTTTAATGGCATTACTACAAAAAAATCAGAATTTAACCTGAAATTTCACTTAAAAAATTGGTTTCAATTCCAAGAGTATCAACACAGCAGTATACAAAAACGTGAAAATAAAATAAACAAGATATTAACAAAAATAAAACAGATTATTTTTTATTTCTCAATATAAAAAACCCGTAATTTTCTTATTAACAACCTCCTCTTTCAATAAGCAAGACAAAGCCTTCACTAATAATAACAACAGTAGGACTAGGCTTATTACACAGGGGAAAAAACCCCCAAGTTCAAGAGTTAATATCCCACTTTTAAAAATGTATTTTATAAAAAAAAAAAACCAACATAAAAAGCCAAATAGTCTGTGAATTTCAGAAAGGTAGAAAACAATACTAATTTTTAAAATATTATTTGTCATAGTTGTAAATAGAATGGTGAAATCAAGTGTACCTTAGCTACTTTTAAAAAAGCTGTAATTTTAGTTGGGTAATAGGCCCTTAAAACACAACCCATGATCAATTATAGACTCAAACCAGATTTTGCCTTGATGTTATCTTGCAAAGCACATCACAATACAATGAGAATTCAGTTTTGTTTCCTGTGATGGAGCAAGGTTTTTCCCACTTCCACTGGTTTCATAGACACGTACATAGGAACAGAGGTATCCTGTGTCTCCCCACCATACCCAGGAGTGAATTATAGGCACTCCAGGCATTCAGTTTGATGTCTCCATAAAGGGTTAAACTCTTGCCTTCCAAGAAACATGAAGATGTCACAAGCCCACAGGGAGATACTGCTCTGCTGGATGCTACTCTTAGGTAGCTTTATCAACTGCAAATAGAGATAACCACCTGCAATAACTCTTTTAGCATTGTTTGAACAGTTTGGCTCTTACAAATGTCAGCCATTTTAACAGATCTTTAGTTCAGGTATCGGGAATATGCACTGCTTTAAAAGTTACATAACGAGAATTAAATATGTAAATACAAACTTATCACTGGAGATGTTTTTCTAAAGCCATATCAGTTTTGTTTGCATAGCCATTATGTTGAGTGCATACGGAATAACTTGCAAAACAGGCCAAAAAGCACAGCCTGTGCTGTGGGTCTGTGTTTACTTGCTCACTGTGTTCCTAATGCAGAAATCCAAATTCACAAGCTATGCTAATGCTGAAAATACATGAGTCCACCTAACCACGTGTGTTCACAAAAGAACAGTAGCAGTTTCTGCACAAACAGATCATACAATACTTAAAAGTCCAATTTCAAGAATTAAACAGGAAAGGTAATAGGTATCATTAACAGTTACCTGGAATTTGACCATGCCACCAAGCAGACAGTGAATACAGAAGGAACACAAGTGATAGCATTAAGAATTGCAGTATGAGACAAGTACAAATTGAGGTTGTACTCTTTCGTTTTTTTTTTTTTTTTTATGAGTGGTCTCCTAAATCACTGGCAGGATTTTTAACGTCACAAATTCAGTTTGCCTTCCCTATTCTTCTCCAAGTCCAACAATAATTAGCAATTCAGTAGGTTGGCAGAATCTAAACATTAGACAATATTTGAGAGTGGAGCCGGTTTTATCGGGCTTGATCAAGTTTCTCCCCTTCCAGTGTTCAGCAAGTAGAGGGGGAAAAAAATGGAGTAAAATATAGATTTCATGAGAAATTAATTAGAAAATTAAGCAGTCAGTGGGAGAAGACACAGCGTTAAGTTCCCGGTTTCTCTTGGACTCCTGAGACTCCGAGCTCTCCCCAGCCTTAGCGCACGGGAGAAAATACCATTAGAGGAACCAGAGCGCGACGCTCCCTGCACAGCCGGGATGGAAAGGACCATCATATGTTTATGACCAGGAAATGCCTTTCAGTGCTGCGCTGACCCGGGCCTGGCTGCCCGCCTGTTTTGGATACTGCGCTTGCCTCAGTGCCCTAAAAAGAGACGAATGTCGTGGAGGCCTAGCACTGCTCTCTTGTCTGTTTTCACGCAGCAGTTCAGCCTGCCGGCTCGCCTGCTCTGCCGGAGGTGCCCGAGAACACGCGGGTCCATTTTGAGCTGCTGCTGCTGCTGCAGCGCTGCCGTTCGGGCCGGGGCAGGGCCCGAGGCCCCGGAGCCGTTAAACCCCCGCCTCGGGAGGGGCCGCTGCAGCCCACACACGAACGCGGACAGGGGCGGCGGGGCCGGGAGCGCGCTGGAGGCAGCCTCGCTTCCCCGGGAGGCACGGCCATGGCCCGGGGCCCGGCCACGACCCCAGCCCCAGTCCGGGGCACGCCCCGG
>VWZT01008433.1:139894-256780 GCA_013397055.1 Pachycephala philippinensis
TTTTTGTTTTGTTTTGTTTTGTTTTGTTTTGCCTTTTGTTAGTTTGTGGAATAGGTTTCATGGAAGACACCAGCATAATACTATATTTTTTGTGGGTTTGGGTTTGGTGTTGGGTTTTTTTGTGGGTGTTTTTTTAAAAAAGTTTGTCTTTTTGGTTTTGTTGGGGGTGTTTGGTTTTTTCTGAAGGAAGTTGCTGTGGTATTTTTAATGGTCGCATTCCTTCTCGGAAAGGTTGTTATACAGGTATAGCAGTTATTGAAATAAATAACAAAGTATTTATTGTTATGTAAACAAAAAACACTGTCAAGGCTGAGTTCTGACCAAGTTTTCATTTAGTCATTTATATGATGGATGAAAAAGCAAAGCTATGCTCTGACCTTCCTACCATATGGTCGGAAAATGGAGTCTTTTTCTCACTCAGCTGAATATATGTGAACACATATTAACTGTTATGTGATCTATTACTTAAAGCTTGTGTGTATGTGGAGGAAGTCTACATTTATGTTGTCGTCAAAATACAGATTCAGAAGAGGAGGTGCCGTCAGTGAAAAAACCCAAGCCACCTGAGGAAAAAGCAGCTACTTCAAAACTTGGTAAAGTTCTAAAGCAGGATCCAGTTGTTTATATTTCAGAGACAGGTAATGGAAGAAATGTATCATTGTATGTTCACCTGTAGTGAGGGGGGTTATGTTACAGTGGGATGGATTGTTTGACTGATATACTCAAATATGACCATAAAACCTAATATCAAGGAAGACAAATTATGTTCTCCTTAAACAAGCTAACCAAAAACGCTTCAGAAGTTTAGCCTCAAGTGCTATAAAGTCAGGAGCAGGGTGAAAACTGAGGTGATGTTGAGTAGTAGCTTAGGTTGATTTAAATAGGCATGTAATTTAATGAGGTAATGCTTCCTTGCTTAAGAGAATTCCACAGATTTAGGGGAAGAAGATAAGTACCTTTAATATAGTTTAGCTGCGCACTAGCACACTTAGAAATGACTGTTGGCTGCAGGTTTGAAAACGTGGATTTTTATTTTACTTGGTATTTAATCTTCCACGTCTAGTCTCTGTGTGATATGTTGGTGACTACACAAGTTCTTGGGTTTTGTGTTTTACTTCTCAACACAAACATTTATTTTGTCAGTTGCTGCAGTGGTTGCCTGTACTTCTGCACCCAGTCCGAGTTGGGCTGAAGCTGTAGCCTCTGTCTTCTGCCTTCTGTATTTGTCTCTGGAGTAGAGTTCTTCACTATTCACAGTACTTCCTGAAGAAGCTGTGATTGAATTAACAGACTTGAATCCAAGTCTATTTTGATAAAATACGGTTTTTAAGTAATAGAATTTCAGTAGTTCTTCTGTGATCCCTCTTCTGAGTTTTATTACACTTATTTTGGAAGAGTGGACACTGTCCCTAGGTGTGGTAGTAATTTTTTGGGAAGTTTACTGCTGAACATAAACATTGCCTCCCTATAATCATACCTTTTTAAAGAAAAAGGGATTGTTTGCTGCAGTATTGCGTTAGAAGTGTGGCTCAGCTGATTTTTTTCTATACCTTTCTTCCTTCTTGGGGTCTTTCCAGAATCCTTCTCTCTAAGATACATTGTGCTTATTTTGCTTGTCCTAGATAGTCAGCCTGGCATACAGCTGTTCCACGTCAGGTATTCAAATGAGCTCAATTTTCCAAAATAACATTTTGTTTGTCTTATTTATCCTTTTACTCAAAGCTTTGTTCCTTTGACAGTTTTGCCCACAATTCTTTCCTAATTAAAAGGATCTTTAAAAGCATTTATCCCAGAGTAGGTAAATGATCAAATTCCTGGGGAATAAACAGTACATATTTAGGTTTATTATGCAATTCTGAGTGGTGTAATCAAGTCTTTCTGCATAGGGGTACCATGGGAACACTAGTCAAGGTTATTAGTGAAATCCCTGAAAACCATGGGCTCAAGGTTACTCTTATCAAAAGAGTCTTAAGTACACATAGGGTTGACTTAACAGTGTATTTTAAAAGAATGCCTTTATAACCTTGAGACATAATGCTTGAATTTTGTTTACATTTAATTTCTAGAAATTGTTTCTTCAGCTTAATGGAACTGTCAAGCTGAGTGCATTTAAGTGGTATCAATACAGTACTTAGCTTGAGATAAATATGATCTACAAGAATAGGCGTATAGACATGTAGATAGAAAAGGTCCTAACAAAATTTGGACACATTTGTCCTTTTCTTGTTTTTACTGTTATGGAACTGGAAACTTAAATCAAGAATGTGCTGCTTGGACTTGCTCAAAAGTCAGAATCTCATTCTCAAGGGCTCTGTCCATGGCAGTGTTTGAGAGAACCTTTCGGCATCAAGAAGACAGTAGACGTTTGGTAGTTGATTGCCTCAACCTATTTTTCAATTTAATTTGAAACTTTCTTCCTCATGTTGCTTGAGTTTCTTTTCAGCTGTTCAATATAACTATGTGGGATACAGCTTTCTCCAAAAGTGTTTGGAGAAATTAACCTTTTGGTTTGTATAAAAGCAGACTGATATGGATTATTGTGTTGCTTTGTTTCTTACTGGCTTGTGAACAAGTTAATTTTTTAAAAGGAAAAAGAACAAAGCAAGAATAGTTGCTCTTGGGTTTTTATTGATACATTTAATCTAAATAAATATTTAGTTTAATGATGGCCAGAGATAAAATGAAGTTATTCTGTACAGTAACAAGGGGAAGAAAAAGAAGCTTTTTTTGTTGGTAGTACAGTCTTAGGGGATTGGGAAAAATCCAAATGTTCTTTGTACTTGTTAAAATAATACTTGTACTGTTTAATGAAGTATGGAACCTTCAGCTTTGTAGATGACCTGTTATTGTGGTTAGTTGAACCTCATCTAGTTTCATTAAGGTGGTTATTTAGCAGGAATTTTGACCTCTCTTGGAGTGAATACTTAATCTTTCATATATATACATTGTATAGAGGTAAGAATGTATATGTAGTAATTGCCTTGATTGCTTGAGTATCTTTAAAAAAAGAAAACCCTTGTTGTAGTGGTAGGCTGAATTATTTATTTAGGTAGAAAAACTGACATGGTAGGAACTGAGGAGATCTGTAGGTTACTGGAAAACTGTTCCTTTAGAACTTAGAAGACAGGACAAAAAGAATAGCTTGTGGAGGTCCTTGCTGAATATAGACTCTTTTAATGTACAGAATATTGGGGATGGGGAAACAAACAAACAACGAAACAAACCCAAACAACCTCAGACAAAAAATTAGTTAAGTGCTAATACTGGTGGGCAAAAAATTAGTCCCCACATCCAAGCACAGGTTCAAATGAGCAGCAGGTTGTCAGTGAATAAGCATGTCTTGCACTGAAATAAATATTGTCATTGGCACTTCCTGGGCAATACTTGTGTTCTACTTACTTATGGAAAATGCTATACTTAGGTGAAAATGTGAGGAGGGGATAAATAGTACTCTATGTACCAACTTTCCTCTCAAGTGTTTCATGAAAGGTCAGTTGAGGTGTAGTTGAGCCTTAAGGGAGTTTTGAAACACACTTGAGGAACCAGAGTGCGTTCTGCCAGAAGGCCTCTGAAGAAACTGGGATGGATGTTGTACAGGAGAATGTAAAAGTTATTGAGGAGTGAGCCCATTTAGAATTAATTTGGTTAAGTTTGGGAATACCAGCAGTACAACGTAAGGGTCATGTAATGGTAAATGTGCTCTTGAACTCAAACTCTTAAAGAGCTGAGAGGAGTGTTGTATGCACGTAGTCAATGTATGATAGTAGTTAACTCCCTGAATAGGGGAGTAAGTGTAAACCAGAGGTGTGGATGAAGTAAAATATAATCTTATTCCTACAGAAGTGATCTTTTTTTATTTCTATAGATACTAGGATAACAGCAGTATTGAGAAATAAATGTAATTTTGACTAAAAAAAGGATTAATTTATTAGAAGACGTTGGAATTACTTGTCAGCCTGTACTTCAAACATGACAGGACATGAAATAAAATTATTTTAGTTGAGTCTCTGTAGCAGCTCTTCAAGCTGTAGCTGTGTTAGCTCAAGATGTTGCTGCTTTCCTCTGCCTGTTCCTATTTTCCATGCTGGAGACCTTTTTTCTCCCTTTCAGATCTCCTTATTGAGCTGCCAGAGTAACCAGTCTTAATGTGGTTAATCTGCTGGATTAGTTCAAAATGTAAAAAGAGGATTTATGTTTGGATTTTTCTTCTTGCTGATTGATTTTGTTTGAAAACAGAACATTGTGTCCTGAGAGGCTCAGTAAGTTCAGCCGCTTGAGTTGCACCTGGAAAAAAATAGCACATTTATATTTGCCTGGATTGCTTTAAGTTACTTTTTTTTCCTGTTTTGTAATTATTCACATGGCATTACTGAATATTCCTGTCACACATGTAACTTCAGGCAATTAAACCAGAACATGAAATTTCATTGCATGGTGGGGATTCAGATCTGCTTCTGTGAACTACTATTGTAGAAAAGTAATCTGCTGAAGTGAATAAAAGTTTCAGTAATAATAAGCTGGAATGAGTTAATGGACCGATCACTTCTAATTGCTTGCCGAGGTAATACACACAGCTGTTTCTATGGCAAGTGCAAGCATTTCATTTGGAAGGAGTTGCTGTAATTGATGGGTTTGCAGATTAAGATAATTTACTGTGTTTTAAATATATTCACCCTTCTTACGTATTTTGATGGTCCCAAAATAGCATGCAGACTTGACTGAGAATTTTATTTGGTATGTATTGGACCAAGGGTGTCAAAGGCTATATAGTTGGACACTCAAGTGTCTAACTCTAAGGACATGCTAGTTAACTGCATTTCAGTCTTGTATCCCTAAACCTTTTTGTCTCAAAGTGAAAAATAAAGCAGAGGCAACTTCCTGAAGTTACCTTTAATAATTGAAAAATCCAAAGAGAAATTTGTTTCAGGGGTGTAAAGGTGAAATGATTCAGGTAAGCTTTATATTTTTATAGCAGCACAGAACCTTGACATGTGAATATAGGCCAAGTGCTCACAATTGTGGTTTAAAGTGCATGTTTGTAGTACGTCTAAAATCAATTAGCTTTTTGAGAAATGGCATGAAAAATCTAAGATGACATAGTGACATAATATCTACATTTTTAAATGTAGGTTGCAATTACTAGCCTTTTTAACTGAGGAGAAAGAGAAAAAATAAACTTTGCTAGTCACACATAGCATGTGTTCTTTGGAAGGAGTTACAGAGGTTGAGTTGGAATAGACTTGCTGGCTTTTTTGAGAAGTGGTTGTCTTAAAAGTAATCTTTTTAAAGATTTACTTTAGGCAAAAGATGAGTACAAAACTCAATCCTGCCAAGTGCTGGCAGTGTTGAGTACTGACCCATGCATAGGTAAAGTAAATAAAGTCAATACTAGGACTGTAGAGAAACCATATTTTCTGCACCCTCAATACAGCTTAGAGAGCAATGCCTGTTGCTGGAGGTTGCAAGTTCTTTAGGACAGGAACGGTTGTAAGTACTTGCACAGAAGTGGTGTCATTGAAACCACAGAATGTCCAGAATATTACCCTTTTATACAAGTAATGTAGATTTAATGATTTTAGGATGTAGTCCTTTAGCTCCATATAGAAATCATTATGTACTGGACTACAAATGCCGGTTCAACATACATTGTAGTAAGTACAAGTTATTTGTAACCTGTAGATGCCTTGCCTGTATTTGGAGTTGGTTTTATGACATCATAGTAGGAGGTTTAGTATTCCTTGCCTCAAATATTTTGTATCCTAAATACAATAGGAACCAGGGAATTAGATTCTCTCATGATGAGCAACTCAACAGTACAGAAATAATAAATTAATAAAATACGTTGTTCTGAAGGCCCTCTGAGGATCTGTCCTACACTGCTTGTTGCCGTTGTCCCTGCCTGCAGTAGATTGCTCCGGTTTTAGATTGGCTGAGGTCATTCCTGTACCCAGGCCTTTTAAAAGGATCTGAATTTAAACAGTGTTTAAAATAGCTTGGATAATTTTCATCAGGCTCAGTTAGGGAACAACCACAGATGTTGCTCAGTAATCAGCAGGTGAAACTCTTTTGAGAAAGGGTGAGGATAGGAAAGAGGAAGAGGAATAACAAACAGTGACAAGTGACCTGCTGGCATTGGTTTATTAACATAATTGTGCTACTGCTGGAACGGTATATAAAAGCCAGCTGTGCTTTAACGTCATGGAATAGCTCTTAAAACCCCCGGGATGACATTGTTTGTTGCTAGGGAAGTTTGCCCTCGTACATTGCCTGGCATAATAGATCCCTGCTTCATGTGTAGTGTTTGCATACAAAATAATTAAAAGCAATCTCCTGATTGTCACTGCCTGTGTGTTCCATTGATCACATGATTAGCTTTCCCTTTGTCACACATACTCGATTTCCAGAAGCGTCAGCTAGAATATATGGTCTTTACATGTGTTTGTAGTTCTGAGCTGATCCTGGGAAAAAAAAAGAAGTGTATGTTCAGGATATTTTTTCATTGTGTAGCACACAAAAATGGATCAGGGTAAACAGGAAATACTGCTCTTGGAATAGTCATATTCTGCTATAGAAAGGTTTTACAACAGAAAAGTCATCTAGTTGATGATGAAATTGATTCCTATTTCTTGGTGAAGTCCATGCCCCCATGTAAGGCTATCTCAAGGTTTGCCTAGCAATTGCTATAAGAATGCAATTAATCTACAATTTTTACAAGTTAAAATCCAAATTTTCACTTGTATTTTCCCACAAATTATTAACTTGCTTGTATGAATAAGAACACGTCTTTTTCCTTTTACAGGTCATGAGTTGAGAAACGTTAACGTGAATAGTGCAGCAGCAATAGTAGTACTCTCTTGGCATTTTCAAAGTTGTAAATAAAGTTGCCTTCATGCTTGTAAGGAGACTGGAAGCATGCAGCTGATTAACTTTGCTGTTCACTTCTGTGGCAGTAGGTGTGTGGGAGCAGTTTGTTTGGAGGAAGAAGTGTTAAGGTTTTACTGAAAAAGTTGGTGTTCATTGGTACTTGAAATAAGGGGAGTGCCTGGAGATCAGGTGAATTTGTGGTGTGCTTATGAATTTCCTGAACCTGGGATGAAACTGTAGCCTGAGTGTCAGTCCCCTAAAGCCTCTTTTGAAACCCACTTAATAGAATCAGGCTGGTTTTGTTTCCTAATGACCACTTCCATGTTGTCTTTCTCCCTTTTCTTTATTTACATTTATCAATGACTGTTCATGAGTGAGTCTCTTGTCTGTCTTCAGCTACTGCTTGCAGTCAATAAATGCTTCTAATCCTGTAATTTCTTGGAACAATATAATTAGAACCAAGTTCTAACTATTGATGATACGTAGGACTCGCTTCATAAATGACTTGAGTCTGTATATTTTTTAATTAAAATCTAATTGTATTTACTCTGCTTCTTTCTACTTGAGAGAAAGCAATATCCTGTTGGGTTGTGTTGCTATTTATGGTTATAAGTTAATAATGAAAAAAATCAATATTGCATACAGATCTTCTGATAACAATAATGATAAGTAAAAATTCTTTTTTAGCATTGAGCAGCTGACGAGTAACTGTAATTACATGTGTATTAACTGCTGATTTCCAGTAACAGAATATTTTACTCCTGCAAATGTATTTTTTGTTAAACTGAAAAATTTGGAAGAACCAAAAATATTCTTGAAATTGTTTGAGATAAGCAATCTCCTATTCAGACTTGAAACTGTTGTAAATTAGGAGTCTAAAGCATCTAGAGTCCAAATCTCCTTGATACGTCATAGTTTGTTAAATTGAGCTAAATGGCAGTAAGAGATTTACTACTGCATTGGGAAAATAAATTGTGTTGATAATAGTAAAGCTTTGAGCTTTGTGTAAAACTTGCTGCTGTCAGCTGAGGGCCTGGGCTTGAATTTTCTCTTCCATATATTGCTTTGTGATTTGAGTTGGCTAAAATGTCACTTTCTCACGGATAAATTTTTATCTTCAGGCATTCTCAATTTAACTGCTGAACCAATTTACCCTTTACAGATGCACCTTTGTTTTTGTTTTTTCCCTCTCTGAGCTTTCTCTCGCAGGAATAGGTGGAATCCTGCTTGGCTCTCATTATGTTCTGCCTAGTAAGTGTTCAGTAGTGGGAAGTTCTGGCTGATGCCTAAAACACTCTAAAACACTGCCATCTGTTGAGAACAGGTGAAATGGAGGGAATAATTGTTTCCCTCCATCTTTGTCTAGAATACAACAAAAATAAGAGATGACAGACATATAATATCTTTTAAACTTAGGGAAGTGGCAACAAAACAAATTTTTGTACGAAAAGAAATATGGGGACTTAAATTAGGGGTTGCTGGAAAATGAACATCTTTTTGTGATCATGCTGTCAGTTTAAGTTCTGTTAAAAAACAGATGTTTAGAACAATCTGTGTTTATGATATGTGTCTGTGATATGAGGTGAGTGTCTAAAATATCTCTATTTTGAGAAAAGTAAAACTAGACTTCAGTTAGAGGCATGCAAATAAAACTGCCTCTGTTTCTGTTCCTCTCAAGTCTTTCCGCTGCTTTTTTACTGTGTCTAATCTTCATTTTGGGGGATTTTCTCTCAGTTCCATGTACCAGAAGTAATGGAATTCTCTTGGTGTCTAGATGAAGAAGATGATTTTGTCAATAAAAGAATTTCCCTGAAACCGAAGGAGAATGGGAGGTCAACGATTGGTTGTCCAGGAACAAATTCTGTGAAGAAAGAAGAGGTCAAACCACAAGCTAAAAGCAAACCCCTCTCTCCAGTGAAACAGACTCCCACCTCTGCACTTGATTACTTTGGGACGAAGAGTGTCCAACGGTCAGAAAAGAAACTGGTAGCAAGTAAAAGGCAAGAGGTGAGTACTGATGGTGTTCCTTAGGCTGCTTGTGTGTCTGATGGCAGATCAAAATGGACAGTTTGGTGACTGCAAGGAAGTACTTAACTGCTGCTCTACCTCGTGTTACGTAGTAATGATCACTCACATAGAAGTTCAGCTCTGATGGTGTGTGCATGTCAAGTTCTCAAATACAAGTTTGGAGTAGTGTTGCCATGTGTAAGATGGCACGAAGTTGAATGTAGTGTTTTCTTTATTGCCTCTTCTCAAGTGACTTTTCTTGAAATTCATTAAGTTTTCTGAGGTTAGTGAGTGGAAGGGATAGCTTGTATTTGAGGGTGGAGGGCAGACAGGAGAGGAAGAAGGTTGTTTTCCCATACTTTATGGCTCACATATTCATGGAATAACAAAGCACTAAGTAAAGTATGGAGGAAATCTAAAATTCCTGGGGTAGTTATTGATTTATTTTTCAAGTGAGCCAACTGTGATAGCTTCAGAGATGTTCAGCATTGTTTGAAGAAATGAGATGTTTATATTATAGCATGGGCATGTTTTGAATAATAAAATCCCTTGAAAATAGCCTTGTTTAATAGTGTTTAAGTTAGCTAGAAATAAAATGTTGCATGTCTCATTCACAGTCCTTTTCTAGAAGCATACAGAAGGGATCTATACATATTAAATTATTATAATTGACACAGTAATAGGGTAACTGAATGGTTGGTCTTTTTTCCTTTAATCTAGCCTTCACAAAGCAGAGACAGCACACTAGATGATGAGGCCATTGCTAGGCAACTGCAGCTTGAAGAAGATTCAGAGGTAAAAGCTCTACAAATTTAATACTTTATATCCAGAGCAGTTTGTTTAACTTAAAATTGTTTTTCCTTAAGAAATTGAGATGGACTTTCCAGGTATGCTATAAATAAGTGTAATAAAATTCATCAATATGTGCAAGCATGGTCACAGAGTTATTTTTATAGGTATTATTTTAGTTATGTAAATAGAATGTATCATTTAATCTATTTTCTCTCTATTCAGACTTTCTCTATCTGTGCAGCTGATTTGCCTATAATAATCCTGCCTTTCACACAGAATTCACTTTCTGCTTCCTCATGTTTTGGTAGTGTTTTGATGGTGTTTTGTTTTTTTTCATTCTCTGGAGTGAAAAATTAAAATTCATTGCCATCCATGATCTGTTTTACTTGTCTTCTGAATTTTCTTATAGTTGAGAAAAATGTGAATGACCCTCACAGGTCTTAAACTTTCCTGTTTGAATCAGTACTGTTATGAGGGAAACGTACACTTATCATACATATTTACTTGCTTCTGGGAAAAATCGATTTCCCACATATATTTGTAATATTGAGTATTATTTGAAATAAGGAGGTTGTACAGACAAATCTACAGCTCTGAAGGTAAGGATGAAAGTAAATGAATCCAACTTCAACCTATTAGAAAGTTAAACAACCTGTTAGGAAAAATAAGATGATGTCTTTCATTTGAACTGATCTTACCAGTACCAGTCAGAGTTTCTGTACATCAGAGTACTTTATATCAGGTGTATCTGCCTCAGTCTGGTTTGCATTTGGTGGTCACTGCCCTTTCCCTTTCTCACTATACATGGGAAGGCAGATGCATTTCACTGCTGCGGACACATACAATGCCTGGGGCATACTGGTTTTGTAAGGTCATCTCTTGGGATCTTAGAGCATGGCATGTCAGATTTCAGTTGTGAAAGTATTTTTGTTGTTCTGTTGTTGAAACAATGGTCAATATTTATTGGCAATAATATACATTATTCAGGAATAGAAAAGGTTTTCCCCAAGGCACCATATTGGACAGGAAAGGTAACTGAAGGATCAGTTACCGCTGGAGATGTCACGTTTATGTTGTTAGGTGAAATAGAAATGAAACCAAACGGACTTTGGTGGGTTTTTTACAACTAATAAATAACTTTCACAGATGTCATGTGCACTGTTTGTTTTACTGGTTCTTCTGTCAAACAAAATCAGTTGTATGAGTATAAATAATAGAAAGTTAAAGTATATTTGCTTCCCTAAAGGATATAGAACTGACACCAAGAGCAGGGCTAAGCGCAGTAATTCTCCAAAACTGACAGATTCTTTTTTTATATGTATGTTGCTAGTAGTAAATGAGCATAAAACATTCGTTCTGGAGACATCATAATTTTTAACAGGCACTGTTACTACTTGTCTTTTGGGGCTGCTTTTGATAAAGCCAACAGGTTACATCTTGTTGCAGGCTGTTTGTTATGAGGTGCTGCCTTTGAAGTTTGATTATTTAAAACAAAAGGGTACACAACGGTAAAAAATATGAGCAAAAAACTTTGAAAATGGCTTATACAGGCACAATAATGTTTCTAGTGCAACAAACCCATTTTTCTCACTAAATTTAACTAGTCTTGCCTTCTGGGGGAAACAAGTAATTCTTCAGTGCCATTTCCAGAAATTTATTTGCCTTTGGTAGGACACCTTTTCCTAGCTATGTGCTTGCTTAGAGTTTTTAAAAATTATGTTAGAGTTAGAACTTGTTTGGCATGACCCTAAAAATCTTTTTTTTTTTAATTTCAGCTGGAGAGACAGCTGCATGAAGATGAAGAATTTGCTAGAACTCTGGCCATGTTGGATGAAACACCGCAGAAGAAAAAGGTTGAATTCTTTTTAAACCTAAGCTTTTAGGAATTGCATTGCTGGGAGTGTTCTTATTTAAACACCTTTGTTTTGAGACTTCATACAAATGCATTAAAAGCAGCAAGAAAGTGTTTTCATGGAAATAGCATTCTCACTTTTATACCTCCCTCCTGGCTTTTCCTCTCTCAGTAAAGGGTGTCCTGGCTAATCAGTGTGTGCTGGATGCCTCTGTTGGAACGGTGTTTTAAGTTGTAGTCACAATTAAGTGAAGTGTGTTGCTGTGTTCCAGTGGTAGCTTGGGACACACATCCCTGACTTTGGCATTGTGTGTTTATTTAGGCTCGGAAAGATACAGGAGGGCAAACAGTACTGAGCATCAACAGCAGCCCTAATACAACAGCAGGATATAAGCAGTCAGAAAGAGGTAGGACACAGAAACTGAAAAGCATTGCACTAATTTATGATATTAATGAGATACATTTTTATAGATGAGCTCTTTTCCCTCTGCCTCCTTTCCAGTGAAAGCAACAGACTCAGCTGGTGCAGCAAAGAATCATTCTGCAAAGCCGCAAAATAAATCTGAACAGTTGAAGGAGATTGCTGAAAAGGAAAGAGGTGC
Organism: Pachycephala philippinensis; assembly: GCA_013397055.1. Taxonomy (NCBI): domain Eukaryota; kingdom Metazoa; phylum Chordata; class Aves; order Passeriformes; genus Pachycephala; species Pachycephala philippinensis. Next base: position 152,012 of record VWZT01008433.1, read on the forward strand.
TCAAAATTCACATTCAAGAGAAAAAGCGGCTTCGGGGAAAGAAGAGAAGACAACACCAAAGAAGGAGAAAGTTTCTCCCAAGAAGACTGAGGTAGGAGCTATCAAAATTAATTTAGATGTCTTGGTGGAGTTTGCTGGAAAATAGTTTTCATTTATTACGGGTGTCATTGTTGTAACTTGGTACTTTTAATCTCCTGGGCAGCTTTTAAGGATTTGAATTCTGGTAAGGCTGTAAGTTCCTTCTTTACAGCAGTTGTAAAACTATAGGGAAAAATTAGCTGGAAAAGTGTAAATTAAACACATGAAGGACCTGAGGTTCTGTAATGCTCATTAAGGTGTGCAGGTACACTGCAAAATTAGTTCTGTGGTTTTTCATGTTTAGCTTTGCTGGAAAACACAGAATGGAGGAATTCTGCCGCTTACTTACTTAATTACTGCCGCTAAGTGAGTGAAAACTTACTCATGTGAGCGTGGTGACCTTGAGGATCTGTTCAGTGGTTAGAATGATAGGTGGCACTGTTTAGGGATTTGTATTTCTCTCCCTAGTCTCCTATTTTTGCTTATTATTGATACGTTATGTAGGAATACAATTTAGGTTTTTTATCTGATTCAATAGCTGGCAGTCATTGGCAACATTAAAATGTACTTTTTAATCATACAGTATAAAGTACCCCATTTTGACAATTAAATAACAGTTGTAATTAGAAGGGAGAGCTGGCACCTCCTTTTGAGGTGAGTTTTTAACAGTTGTTTACTGATTAAGAAGCTTAAGTGTCTCTTAAAGCCTACTTCATAGTAGTTCTACTTTTATGTAAATATAGATCACAAATTAAATAGGATGTGAATTTAAAATGACAGTTTATGAGTTAAGTGATCATGTACAGGTGCAACAGACGAATCTACAGAAACTTGACAATAAACAATGGGTACATATATTTTAAACTCTCAGGTTTTTGAACTATTTTTAAAAGGAACAAGAAAATACACCTCAAAACACAAACACCAAAAGCAAAGCAAGCTTCAATACTGCATGTTAATAGATTAAAAACAAGTGTTAGACCTTGTTTTTCCTTTGGTGCATGAAAATGTCTTAAACTGTGATGCTTGGGTTTATTTTGCTGTTTTTATGTATGTAATATGTATATTAATTCTCTCCTGACCCAGTCTGTCAGTCCTGAGGACTCTGAAAAGAAGCGAAACAATTACCAAGCCTACCGAAGCTTCCTTAATCGTGAGGGTCCAAAAGCACTGGGTACCAAAGAGATACCTCAGGTAAGTTTGGCTTCAGCAGGATTCTATATATAAAGTGGAGTGTTTGGTAGACCTACTGCTGCAAGTGGTTTAACAAATATCAACTAAACTGTTTAAAGACTGGTATTTTTTTTCCAGTAGGAAGCATGTATTGGAAAAACCTAAATTGTAATGCAAAGCAGTGACTAAATGTAAGGAAGTGTACTAAAGAATTTGTATTCAGAACTTGGTTTAGGAAGTCGTGATGATCCAAAATAGTTACTGGTCCTAAAGTTGAAGATTGCTGTCACTCATTTGACTGACATGCTACGCTTGAAACACAGAGTGCTACAAGTATGATGGTAAACAATGTGTGAAGTTTTGTTGGTAGCTATTCCTATTAATGGCTTTTGAACTTTCAGAACTATTACCTAGTTAGGTATGATAGTCTTATTTTTAAAGTTTCATAGGGTACTTGACCTGGTTGAGGGTTAAAAAAGCTGATGGTTAAGAGCTATTTGGTAGAATTGCATAAGTAATGGCATTTTCTGCAATTCTGTGGTTCTTAGGGAGCTGAAAACTGCTTGGAAGGCCTGACATTTGTAATTACGGGTGTTCTGGAGTGCATTGAAAGAGATGAGGCCAAGTCTCTGATTGAACGTTACGGAGGAAAAGTAACTGGCAATGTCAGCAAGAAGACAAATTACCTGGTGGTGGGGCGGGACTGCGGCCAGGCCAAATGTGAGAAGGTGAGTGTGTCCTGTGCCTGGCCGAAGGCAAAGTGAGACTGAATTGTTCCTATCTTGACTGGGAATTTCCAGTATCCCTGCCAACAGGAAGCAGTACTAACAATAAAGTGCATTTTTAAAATGAAAAGTTGCTGAGTGGTTTACAGCTTTGTCTTGTTTTTAATTCTGTGCATACATACGCGCATATATATATATATGTATATATAAAATATATAAACTCTTGTTGTTGTATTCCTGGTCATAGTTTTTACTGGAAAACACTTTGAAATGAATTGTGTAAATCCTAACGTAACTTGACTTTACATTTAATTCTTTCTTTTGCTCCAGGCATCAGCTTTAGGTACAAAAGTTATTGATGAGGATGGTCTGTTTGATCTTATTCGAACTATGCCAGGCAAAAAGTCCAAATATGAGCTGGCAGCTGAAACAGAGGTATGTTTATAATAAACTTAGGGGATTAGGGGTTTTTTTGCTTTGGTTTGTTTTTAGTTGAAAGAAGTTTGTCTTCTGTTCCAGTAATTGTAACACCACAATCATCAGTTTTAACCCTTCTAGGTTAAAATTGAAAACTTTTTGTTTGTGCTTAAGACAAATTACTCTACTTGAGAGCTGTAGGTTATTTTCCCACTGACATTATTCTGCATTTTAGGTACCTGACAGAGCAGGTCATTGCATCTCCCTAGATGGTATCAGGTTAAAACAATGAGTATTTGTTAATTCTTTGGAATAAGTAATTGACTGATACCATGTGGTACCCACAGGCCTGGGGATATGTAAACTATGTGTGTACATAACAGATCTTGTCTTTATGTGGTACTTGAACTAAAAATAGTAAAGGTGATTTTTTCAGGCAATACCAAAAAAGAGGTAACAGGTTTTTTGTGCACATTCAGATTTAGGTTGTAGTGGCTGATAGAATGTTACTAAAATCTCTGTTAGCTCTAACATGTGGTGCATTCATTACAGACATGACTTATTTATGCAAAGAGACCATTAGTGTCCTAGGGAAAAGCAACTCTAAGCTTATTAGCTAATCACTTTTGCTCCCTTTAAATTGTTTTGGGTTGAACAACTTCTGCAAATGTTGTTTTACAAGAGCTTCATGGGTCTGACCCATTTGTTCCAACCTGACAGTCAGTTTAGCACTGTATGATGCCTCAGGCTTCTTGAGTAAGGGCACTGCTTTTGGAATGACCAGAACACTTCCTGCCTCTTTTTTGTGGGTTGTGCTACAGAACCCAGTGACATTGTGTTTAGCAGTGCTTTATTTCTCAGGGAGTATTTCTATATCTGCTCGTGAAGCTTTTTTAATCAATACATAAGCTTTGTCACTTTCTAAGCACTCCCGTAATTGTGTAAATAAATATGCTGTTTATTTACTGTATGTTTTTTTCTTTAATTTATTTTTAATTTTTTTTACTTTTATTTTCCTAAGGCAAAGAAAGTGGAGTCAAGACCTAAAAGGACACCTCAGAAAGCTGAAGCTGGAAAAAGGAATTTTAGCCCCTACAAAAGGGAAGCTAATAATAAGTACAAGTCTACTCCTGAAAAAGGAGAAACCACCAGACCTGTCAAGAGAGAAACCACTGCTGTTCGAAAGCTTACGGACTTTAAACGTCAGACAGTAGAAGAGAAAGAAGCCCCAAAGCCTAACAGGAACTTGGTTTCTGAGGTTAATGAAGATGGTACAGAGAAATTACTATGGGTAGATAAATACAAGCCTGTATCTCTTAAGGCAATTATTGGACAGCAGGGTGAGCAAAGCTGTGCCAATAAACTGCTCCGATGGCTCAGAAATTGGCACAAGAATACCTCGGAAGATGGACAAGGTGACTGGCCTTTCTTTTTTCTGTATTCTTCCATGCTAGTCATGCTGCTTGCCTCCCTGGAACAGTGAGGGCCTTGGTGTGGTAGCAGAGCAACTCTAGAAATTGGGAATAAGGCTGCAGTTGGATGCATTTTTAGCAGCAGTTGAGCCTGGGTTTTTTCGGTGAAGTAGTTGTTCACGTACTACCCACCTCCCCACCTCAAAAAAGAGCAGAAAAATGTGTCTCAAAAGGTTTTTTCCCCCAAGTCTTAGGTTTCATTTTTACAAAAAACCCCAGAATATCCTAGCTGTGATGTATCTAAAAATGGCCTTGTGTTGAGCCTATTGATTTCTTCCTCAGCAAGAGGAAGTAGGTTAGGCACTGCCAACGGTGAATATACAGGATAACAGCAGGTCTCAAGGGCTGCTGTCATGTGTGGGGATGAATTGTCAAGGTCCTGGCTCTGGCAAGAAGTACATGTATCAAGTAGAAGACAGTTTGTCATCCTGTAGATGGACAGGTTTAAAATAGGGTTTTAGTTCAGCCATAGTGGGTAGTGGGGGTTTTGTGTGTGGTGTGTTTGGGGTTTGGTTTAATTTGTTTGTGGTGGTGTGTGGATTTGGTGGTGGTTTTGGTTTTTTATGTATATGATATGGTTGTGAGGAAAGTGCTGAAATAGTTGTATTAGATTAATAGCACTTTTGGTATTTTTCAGTTCAAAATCACAGCAAGTCATAAACTGTGAGCTGGTTTAAGCTCTTTTCCCCAAGTGGTTAGGATGCAGCTGTGTATGCATCTTTGGATGTTCTTATTGGGCCTTAAATGAGGAAAAATTCAAATGATGCTTTATATCTTTAGAAGCATGGAGTTTGTTTTATAGTTACATACCTAGGTAAAACCTAAAATCTTTTTTTTAATAGCAAAACCCAATAAAACTGGAAGCAAAGATGATGGGACAAGTTTTAAAGCAGCTTTACTTTCTGGTCCACCTGGAGTTGGTAAAACTACTACAGCTGCTTTGGTTTGTAAGGTGAGTTCCTAGTAATGGTTGTTCCCAGCACTTTAGTGATACATATGAATTCTGTACCTGGATACAGATACAGTGTGCAGGTGGATGTGCTCTGAATGACCAGGGCCTGCTCTCAGGCAAGTTGCACCTGCTCAGAGCAGGGTTACAGATGAAAATATGTGGCTGTTTAGATACCATTATCAGGTCTGAGGTGAGAAGGTACCAATGAGTGTCTGCATTTCTCTCTTATATTGAGAGGAAGCATAGCACAGTATTTTGAGCAATTGGAAATGGTTTTCCAAAATTGTGAGCATTCACTAGTTCTGCAACTTGGAGGATATTTGCAATAAATTTAGTGGGAGTCAAATTCTGGCAAGCATTTTGAAAGCCTAAGGTCATGGTTTTTATATATCTAACAGAGATATTTTCCCAGATTTCTTCTAAATTGAAATACTACTTTAGGATGAGAGAAATTGACAGGGCTACGTATCCATTTCTAAATCTGAATTTAGAAATCGGTTGTATTGAGTAACTCTTAATCCTCTTTGCTCCCTTGTTCCCCCTTCCACATGCCTTAGAGCTTTGTGCCAACAAGTTGATGCCACACCTAGAACTAGACCTTTAGAAAAGGTGAATGTGCTGTCTCGAGCTCATTTTTTTTCTCAAAGCGTGGTCTGTTCTGTTTCTGGTTTCCAACCTGGCTTGCTCTCAGCTGCCTCAAGACTCTGCAGAGCATTTTTGTGCTCCACAGGAAATGCCAATAAAACAGACCAAGGCTGTGTGTGCTCAGTGCTGTGTTTTGGCTGCCTCTGGTAGGAGAGTTTGCTGATAAAGGAACAGCTGGGTTAAGCTGTGTCAGGGACTGACTGAAGTGTTAGTGCTGCTGGGGGAGCCATGTGTTTCCTATTGGTTAAACAGTTAAAAGCTTCTCTTTCCTGCAGCTTTCAGAGCCATGCGGTATGTTTCTGTGTTATGCAGCTGGAAATACCATGGAGCTTAGCCAGCCTTGGCTCGTAGCTCTGTTTCTATCCCTGCTGGTAATTCTGTTAATCTTCCAAAATTTAGTATGTGCCATTGACTCCAATGCTTCCCCATCCCCCTCAGCTGAAACAAAACTGAAACCAACAAAACAAAAAAACCCCCAACAACCAACCAACCAAAAAACCCAGAACAAAAACAAACCAAAAAAACTCAAACAAAAAACAAAACCAAAAAACACAACAAAGAACGCCACCACAAAAACAAAAAACACAAAAAAAAGAATCTCTTTTGGGCCTGTCTGTTCCATGCATGGTTATAAATATTTTTGAGTTGCCAGAGGAAAGGAGTGTAAGGGGACAAGGGAATCAAATCTGTATGATTTTTCACTGATCTGTGTTCTCACTTTTGTGTGGTTTGTGTTTGGACCAGGAACTGGGGTATAGCTACGTGGAGCTGAATGCCAGTGACACTCGCAGCAAGAACAGTCTCAAGGAAGTAGTTGCGGAATCACTTAACAACACCAGCATCAAAGACTTCTATTCTGGTGCGTCTGTTGTTTGAGGGAGATTTTTGTTGTATCAAGAGTCTGGTTACAGGAAGGACAGAGCTTCCCTATTACACAAGTGTTAGGAATTTACCTTGCTTCTCAGGTGGAGGGAGCCGGCTCTAATAGGGATGGGTTCATGCAGTAAGCTGCTATATTTCTTCTTCAATTTAGAACTAAATGCTGCTATTGGTAGAATGAGTTATTAATCTGCACAAGCTACTCAAGAACTCTGCAGTTGCTCCTCTGTTCCATAGGTCTCGTTTCTAAGAAGATGACATGAGGTTATAGCCTGGTCTGTGAACATAGATTCATGTGATCAAGTGGCAGAGCCACCACCTTAGTTGCCTAGGATGGGGTTACCTTGCTTAGCATTGGGTAGAACTCCCAGCAAGACTCCTTTATTCCCATCTCATTTTCTTATCCATATTCATTTTCAGGTGCATCCTCATCAGTTAGCGGGAAGCATGTATTGATCATGGATGAAGTGGATGGTATGGCAGGCAATGAAGACAGAGGAGGGATTCAGGTGAAGCCACTGTAGTTCCTAGCTAATGCCATTGCCAAGAGCGTGCGCCATATATAGCACAGAATAGTCAAGCTACTCTACTGTCATCAACCCATGGTCCACAAACAAACTCTCTGCAGAGTACAGCCTGATGTGTTTTAGAAGCCTGTCTTTGTGTCAGAATTGTGCACTGGCAGAGGGGGGAAAAAGGATATTTGTGTAAAAGCCTGGAGTGATGAACTTGGGTGTGTGTGCTTTAGGACAGATACATTTATCCTAAGGTGTCTCCAAGGTGACATCTGCCTGCAGTGGGACGTTCATGATCTGGCTGGGACTGTTGCTCTTTTGTATAGGCAGTAACACTGAGTAACTAATGTGTGCCACAGGCAGCAGCATCCTTTGTTCTCTTTAGTAGCTCCAGTTCTAGCTTCTGAGGATTTCCTATGGTCACATGCAGTACTTTGACAGTAAAGGCCATACAGATTTTTAGCTCAGATGCAGGTATTTTCATTGCAGGAATACGAAACTGAACTGAATTTCACTTTCATTAGAGCTGGCAAAGTTTGTTCTGGCAAGCCTAAAAATGATGAAGCCTCAGGGCTGAGCTCTTGGAGCAGGGATGAGCTGATCTTTTTACTTTCTGCTTCTTCATTCTTTGTGGCAGGGTACAGCCAGAAAGCTCTGTGCTCTCTCTGGGCATAAGCCGGGTCAAACTGGCCTTTGGAGAAATTAGTCTAGTTCTGCAGGTGGACAGCTCTTCTCTGGGCTATTGGTCTTCATTGCTTCTTGAAGAAAGTTCCAAAAATGATTGCTGGAAGTAGACAGTGGAAGTGAGTAGGCAGCAGATCTCTTGCAGCTGAATAGAACAGCAAGTGAAAACAGTAGGCAAGGGGGCTAGGTTTGCAATGTGTAGAATTGGGATTAAAACAGGAGGAGTGTTATGGACCTGGAACCTGTCAATGATCTGATTTAAGGGAGGGACTAATGCTGCTTGGTATGACAGTCTAATAATTCTTATTATCCAGATTATCTGATGTAATTGTAATGTGTTTAAATTCCAGGAGCTGATTGGTTTGATCCGACACACGAAGATACCCATCATTTGTATGTGCAACGATCGCAACCATCCTAAAATCCGCTCCTTGGTCCACTACTGTTTGGATCTTCGTTTTCAGAGACCTCGTCTAGAACAGATCAAGGTAAGCAGGCGGTGGCTTTATAGACTGCACTGAATTGCCATCAGTAACTTCAGTTTTTATGTGGCAGAGTTTATTCAGAATTGGATACACCACGTAATGGATCATCTCAGTGGGTAACTGCTTTTCAGAATGAATTGTCTGAGTTCTTCTTCCCAAAGCCTTTTGGATTTTAGATGCCTGTCTTAAAAATATATCCAAAATGGGTTTTTATAAATGAGCATGCTCTTTTTACACCAGTGGTAAATGATGGTTTATGAGAGAAAATTTGAGCTGTATGTGCTTTAAAAATTTAGAAGAATATGTACTGCTCTTTCATAGATGTGTCAGTATGTTCTGCTGGGGGAAGAATTCGTGGGAATTCTCTAGTGACAGTTTCTCAATTGTGATTACAGGGTGCCATGATGTCTATTGCATTTAAAGAAGGTTTAAAAATTCCCCCACCTGCTATGCAAGAGATAATCCTGGCAGCAAACCAGGACATCAGACAGGTCAGTACCCATTCAGCATCAGTGACCGTTCAGATAGCAGATTATGTACATTGACCTCAAAGTATTTGAACAGTATTGTAATTCGTTTTCTTCAGGTTTTACACAACCTTAATATGTGGTGTGCAAAAGATAAATCATTGACTTATGATGAGGCTAAAACTGATGCCAGCAGAGCCAAAAAGGACATCAAATTGGTAAGTGTCAAATACTGGTTTGGCTTTTACTGTCATATTCTGATATCATCACTAGACTTTATAAGCATCTTTTGAATTGAAGCACTGAACTAAGCCTAGATGCCAAGGGCTGTCACATTTGCCACAAACAGTTGAAGAGTAGTATATCAAGGACGGAGTATATATTTTGATGTACTGGTCTCTTATGTAAGATGCAATTATGAAGCTCATACTTCTCATCCTTTGTCCTCTTATTAAGAGATAATTCTCTTAAATGTAAAACACAGTTCTTAAAACTGGTAAAGTTCTAGGGTGGAAATACTGAACATAGAGCTTGTACTGATGAGTCAAGATACTCCTGGATACTAATTTTGTTGATACTGTGCTGTGTCTTACTTTTTGTGTTGACCTTCTAGCCGCTGACTTCTTGAAATACCATTTATTTAGGGCCCTTTCGATGTTGTCCGGAAGGTTTTCGCTACTGGAGAGGAGGCTGCTCGTATGTCTCTTATAGACAAATCAGATCTTTTCTTCCATGATTATTCGCTAGCTCCTCTCTTTGTCCAAGAGAACTATGTGCATGTGAAACCGGCTGCTGCTGGGTGAGTTACTCCAAAACTTAAATTGATACAGGCTTTTGTGTCAGGGAGTCAAAGTAGACTAAAACCTATCTGCATATTTCTGCTTTGTAATACAGTCAACTTCATTTTTTTTCCAGAGGTAATTTAAAAAAGCACTTGGTGCTCTTGAGTAGAGCAGCTGACAGTATATGTGATGGTGATATAGTGGACAAGCAGATTCGTAGCAAGCAGAACTGGAATCTTCTTCCAACACAGGTGAGCACTTAATGCTAATTTTATGTGCTTTAAGGGGTGTCCAGTGTTAAAGATGGTTCTGTGGAAACTGGCGTTTCAGTATAATTATATGATCTGTATAGTTCATACTTCATGTAGTATTCTCTGTTCCACTGGTGATCAGAAGAGTTTCCCGTATCCATGTTGTTGAGCCCATGCTGCAACATGAAGTCTTCTGAAACTTTGAGAAGTTGGACTGTCATGAAGCATAGAAGCACATGGTGTCTATCACTTGTGCAGTTACAAGCCTGCTCTGCTTCCTCTCACCATGGCAGGATTCCTCCCAAAACAGAGAATACTGAAGCTTGGTCACTGTGCTTCTTTTAATGCTCACTGAAACATTGATAAGATTTGTTCTTAAAGGATTATGACTGCCATCAGAGAATGCACTGTAGGTGAAATGGGAAGTCATCTAGTTCACCCCCCAGCTCAGTAGAGGTCCAAAGAGCTGAATTGCTTAGGAACATAGCTAGCTGACTTGATGCAGATTTGCAGTGTTCTTTGGAAATGTCTCCTTCACCATGTCTGTGTGTTGGAGATCACAGCAACTGTTTGTGTGAAGTCAGCTATTTGTCTGACTGCACTCTAAACTGGACATGAGAAAAGGCCGTGTTTGGGGGTTTTTTCTGGGTTTTGAAACCCAGATAATTTCACAGGTATTTCAGAACATGGTAATGAACAGGGTGGTACAAGAGGTGAAGCTGTAACCCAAGAGGGATTGAACAGAAACAAGCAATTGAGAGAGTTCTCTTAAAATAAGCTTTTTCCACTGTGGCCCTGTGTTGACTACACCCCTCTTCCCTGGGGACAGTGCAGTGCAGGGCAGTGTGTCATGGTGTCCATGAGATTTCAGTGTGATTTGAGTTTGGCATGTGTGTTACTTTTTCAGGCAATTTATGCAAGCGTTCTCCCAGGGGAGCTGATGAGAGGTTACATGTCCCAGTTTCCTGTCTTTCCCAGCTGGCTGGGGAAATTTTCATCCACAGGCAAACATGATCGTATCATTCAAGAACTGGCAATGCACATGAGTCTCAGGTAGTACTGACATTCCTCTGATAGAATTCTTTCTTGTGCAGTTCATTACTTACCATCAATTTCTTGCTGTGCTCGGTGCAAACAAGTGACACATTCATGTGTTCTGTGAATATGCTCCTATGTTGTTGGTGACACTTTTCTCAGTGCTTAATTTGAACAAGTCAAACTGGAAACACTTTTAGTATAATCAGAAGTACCTTGCCTTTTTTGATTTTCCCCTCAAGTTGTTTCTCAGTTAGGAATGTGTTTCCCTGGACTGTTTGGTGCTCAAATACCTTCTATTGGTTATCCCCAGTGCAGGTATGGCAAAAGGAATGGCACAGTACAGCTTGCAGTTTGGTCTTAAGGCAGCTGATTGTCGATTTGCTGAGGGCCTCCTTACCTATTTGTTCTTGTCTTTAGAAATCAGTGGTGGTGGTTGGACAGATTCACTTACTCAATACTTTATTTTCAATTTGACAAAGAACTCAGACATGCAAGAGGACAGTAAATATGGAATATTTGTCGTATTTGCGGGATGCACTTGTCCAGCCCTTGAAAGACTTCGGAGCGGATGGTGTACAACAAGCTATAACATTTATGGACTCTTACTGCTTGATGAAAGAAGATGTTGAAAATATCATGGAAATAAGCACGTGGGGAGGCAAACCTGGTCCTTTTTCAAAGCTGGATCCCAAGGTAAAATTCACCAGTGAATTTTTTTGTTTTCTTCCATATCTTAAAAAAGAAATCCTAGAATAATTGTTATGGTATGGATGTGCTTTGGAAAGGCTGAAGTTGGTGCACCAGCTTAACCGTAATTGATAGTAGGCTTTGTGAATCAGCTGTCAAACATACCCCTAGAAGTTCAGGGGTAAGTCCTAAAAGATAATCAGGCTGTGCTTCATTCAGGGGTCTTACACTTTTTGTTCCTGGTGTGAAGGATTACTGGGAGTCAGTTGTGTCTTTGGTATAGAAGTGGAACACAGAAAGGACAGGGAAAGCAGGTACCTTTCAGCAGGCAAGCTCTGGCTGTAAGATCTGTGTCCTTCAGGCACAGCCCTGCCTTTCTTACCATCCTGTGGAGGAGGAGGGACACACAGCCGCCTGTGCTACAGAGCAGGCACTGCATTCAAAGGCTGCCCTGCAGGTTGCACCTTCCAGAGTCCTGTTAGACAGAACTGCCAGACCTGGGGTGCTTCGTGTGCTGCTCCCCCAGTGTCCAGCTACTCCACTGCAGTGGCTGGCACCCTCACCTGGTACCAGGTGATCTTAAGCTCAAGTTGCTGTTACAAACTAGGCAGATGTGATCATGATCTCCCTCATCATGGATCACCATGATCTCCCTCATCCAGGTCAGGTGCTCAGGGAAAGAGAAGAATCTGCTGGTAACTAAACCTACACTATCAGGTGTTTATCCCTAGTCTGAATATGCTGCTTAGTCTGGCAAGTGCACAAGTGCTGCTGAAGGGGGCTCTGGTGTGACTTGGATTAGGTGGCAGCAGAACAACAGTGCTGAAATTATTGTAGGCCTAAGCAAGAAGCATCTGAAGATGCACACTTTATTTGAGGATTATGTGGGACTCATTTAAAATGAGACTTCACTATAGAGCTCTTAAATACTTTTTGTGTCCTTTTGAGAGACTGTCCTCTTCTACATACCTTTGGTCACATGTTTCCAAAGGAAAGTTGATGTGGAATCTCTAGGTAAGTTGGTTAGCTAACAATCTACGGTTCCTAAATGGATGCTCAGTTTCTTTCTTCCACCCTGACAGGTCAAAGCAGCTTTTACACGTGCCTACAACAAAGAGGCACATCTGACTCCATATTCACTTAGTTCTGTCAAGGCATCTAAAAGGCAGTCGGGATCTGCAGCGACCTTGGATCTGAGTGAAGACTTGAATATGGAAGAGATCCAGTCTGATGAGGATGAGCAAGATACTGTTGACAGTGATGCAATGATTAAGGTGATTTAATTTCCTTAGTATTAAACCACCCCACTGCCGTGCTAGGGCTTTTTTGTTTTAGTTACCTTTCTGTGACTTTTAATATCATCTGAATGAATTAAGAAAAAAATCATAGTAGATATTAAATATATAATCTCTCAACTTCTAAATTTTTAAATGGTGGTAGTGTGGAAGCGGCTGGTAGTACTTCCAGCCATTGTCTTATGTTGGACCAAGGTGAGACATCACTCTAAATCTATGAGTTCTGCATCCAATTCCAAAACTCAGTAATATTTTAAGTATTGTTGAGGATGGTGCCAGTGACAAGGAGCAGCCACAGGCCTGTGCCTGTGGTTACCATAGATGACAATTCTAGTAATACCTTTGTAGGTATCACCAAATGGGGAACTCTGAAAGAGGTGGCTTTTTTCTTAACAGTGATTATATTTTAACTTTTGTCAGGTTGCAGCTGGATTTTAAACTGTCTGTATATTTCTGTTTGTAGCAAAAAAAGGTGAAGTCTTCCAAGCTGACAAAAAGAGAGAAAAATGAAGAAACAACAAAAAAAGAAGGGAAAAGAAAAGAGAAAACAAGACATTTAGAGTAAAATCTTGCTTTGGACACAGCTTTGCTTATCTAACTTCTAGCAAGAACATGAAACAGATCCAGTGCTGCAGCTGGGAACGTAGAACCAGTGCGTTGAAAATGCTCCTCTTATAGAGGTGCTGTAGCTCTTGTGCCCTCACACGATGCCCTGCTGTGCTTACTCTTGACATGGTACATGTTACAAGCTATAACTGTCTTTGTGCAACAGACACCAGGTGCATGAACATGCTGAAAATGTCATGCTTAGTTACCTGGCATTTCTGCTGAGTCTTCCTAGGACTTCACTATTTTTTTTTTTATATAAATCCCCTGATATTATGTGGTGAAGTCTTGTAAATAGTACATGGTGCAAAAATCCCATACATAAATGGCCTATTTGTACATTATAGAAATGAAGCAGTATATAAAATTACAATAAAACGTTTCACAGGACTCTTTTAAAGCTTTGGTTAAGTTCATGGAGTGTTCTGTCCTGTCTCCTTCCTTTATTCCACAGTTTTGTCTTTCCTTCGTGTACATGATGTGGCACTTCTCTTTTCCTATAACTTCCCTTTTGTTCAGTTAGAGACACACAAAAGCAGTGAGGGATTTAGTTCCAAAACTTGAGTATCCTGTACTTGTACAAGTTATATCTTTAATCAAAACCAGAAAGGAATATTTAAAGAGTAAGAAATGTTTAATTGAAAATAGTCATAACAATTCAGAACTGATACTGAAAAAGAGAACAGTAGGGAGGTGGGTTTTTTTCCTGCCACTCACATAAAAAATATGGCCCTGTGGTTTGTCTTTGGTGCAGATAAAATGCAGATTTTGTTTGAAAGAATTATCAATCAGTTTTATTACTACAATAAACCAAAGTACAAAATTTATCAAAAGCTAAATAGTTACAGATATCACAAAATAGAAGTGACATGGTTGTTATTAGGCCTTTGTGGGGAAAAGATGTGGGATGTAGTAACAGAGCTTTCCTTGCTGCTTGCCAGCCAAGTAGTTCTGAAAATAAGCAGAGGTGGTTAATTATATTCTGAGATGCACTGTGATAGCAGATCAGGAAAAATAAAATCAACTAAAAATTCCCCAAAAGAACTTAAGTGCACTACTCTGACCTACAGCTGCATTTTCACATAAGGTGTTTGCACTAGTAAATCTGCCTTGAAATGTCTACATTACTGAGGAATACTGTTAATTCATTTTCAGTTACCAGTTTTTTAAAAAACCTAAAGTCCTGGATCTAAGTGTTTGATATAGACAGAGCCATGCTCTCATTCTTTGAAGTATGAGTATTTCAGGCCAATACTTGTTGCCGTTATCCTGGGCTAGATTCTGTTAAATGGGCAAGTTAAGATCATGTAACCTGCATTTTACATTTGCTCCTTCCAGTTAGTACCCCTCTTGCTCTCTCTCCCTACACTTAAACACTTGTTGGAAGATCTGCAGAAGTTTTGGATGATGCTGAGGTCTTCAGATTGTTATCTGTGCTACTCAAGCACACCTAGTGTTCAGGAACATGTTCCAAACCAGAACATCCTGTGGATGTTAACATGGTCATAGGGCTAAACTGAGTTAAAGCCCAATTTAACAACCAGGTTAGTTGCAGTAGCAAAACCTACTGGTGTTTGCATGCCTGAGGGCAAATAAGTGATAGAACTGGGTCTCAAGTTATCTGAGGCATTGACCCAGGCTGTAAGTTAGGATGCCTTACTGGGAAAAACTCCCAGTGTCTTCTAGAATAAGCCCCGTTAAGTAAAAAGTGCTGTAGGACATACCTGAATTTATTGGTCTTCATCTTCTAGTTTGAGGTACTCTGTGCAATCAGTTATTTTCGTAAGATCAACAATGTTAATCCTTTCAGAACACATGGGACATGTGTTTTCCGTCTGTAACATGCTGTTTTAAAGGAAGGGTAACTGGTCAAAAACTAATTATAACATTTTTCAAGGGAAGCTGGGCCTGAGGCACAAAGCCTAGAGCAGAGTTCTGACCCTGGTATGTAACAAGTGCAGGACAGAGCAATGGCTGCTTCTGTCTGTGTGGAGCAAAGGTTGGTTTGTTTTCAACATTTGAGAACTAACACCACACCACGAAGGCTGCTGCTCTTTGCAGCATTTAAATATATAACAAAGGAGGTTTTAACAGCTTCAGAGTTCCTGATACAGGAACAGAACTATCCAAGCCTGTTGTCACACAATTATCAGGGATAAGAGAGTAGTGCTGTCTTAGTCTGTACCCAATTCTATGTGCATTTTGTTTGTTTTGGTGATTGGTGGTGTGCCTGTGTTCCTGCCCTGCCCCCATATCAGGCCTTCTTCCTGGACAGAGCTGAGACCTTACACAAGCTCACCATCCATCTTCATTACTGTTCCTGTTGGAGCCCTGCATCACTGGCCCAATTCTCTACCATATCCTATCGTTTTGGTCAACTTTGAAGCAATGTTTTGTGAGTGTCTTAGGTGCAGCTACCAAGTAAGGGGGATTCCTCTTCCACCCAGCCCAGCTGTTACATGTTTTTAGTACCAAATGATCCATTTGCTGCTAAAATACGAACAAATATTGGAATACTGCAATAAAAAAATAAATCCCAACTTACTTTTTGAATTCTGAGTAGAGGGCAGGAAAGTCACAGTGTGGGCAAACTGTCCAGTCATCGCGTACCATGTGCCGACCCTGCACACAAAAACTGCAGGTAATTAAGGGGCAAGTGCTGCCCGAGTACAGTGAGCACTTACTTTTGGACCTGGTATTGTGAAAAAGTCTCAGCAACCGAGTTCTAAGATCTTGAATTAAAAGCCCCATAGCAGTGTTACTGTAGTTTGAATCCTGTGTAAATTCTCTAACTAGAAAAGGAGCTCTCAAAGAGAGGCAGTGTTTTCATTATCATTTGCATTCCTCTTTTAAAAACGGAAATCTAAGAATGGATTGAATTACAGTGTTTAGAATTCTTTCAGTTTGGCAGTTCTAGAATGCTATCTGTATCTAGAGCTGTACCTAAATCTGGCATTTTTGGTGTTGTATATGACATACCAAAAATGCCCCCCAAGCCACGGCACCTGAGCCCAGCAGGTCACATTCAACACTCAGTTTGTGAGCCTGCCTGGCCTTTGCCTCTTTGCTCTACATTTTCGCTTTTTTGCTACCGTTTAACTAGTTTACTTTTGATAGACGGAATTTGTATGTACGTTTTCAATACTACAAAAACACAGCAGCACCTTTGAACTACACAAAGAGATTTATGCTTTTATAGAATATGCAACAGCAGACTGTTTAGACACTGACTCTCATTAGATATTTGAAAATGCCACACTCTTAATGATATTACATAATGATATGACATAAACAAACTATGGCCAAGATGGAGCCTAAATAAATGTTGGGTAACATATATTAACATGGACATTGTGTTTAGCTCATAAAGTTGTATTTAAAATCCTTTGTTTTCCTAAAGATGTTACTTCTAAAGTATGCCTGTCATCTTATCTGCTAAACCAACAGAGCAAAAGGACCCCCACATAATGGGTATTAATTTTTTGTAAGACTTAATTCTTTAGTTTTAATAAAGAATGTTAACTCTAACATTTGCTCCCTGTTAAAGTAAGTTGCCTTTTTTTTCTGCAATTTTAGTATGCCAATTCGCATAAACTCAATAAAAATTGTTAGTTATATAGTAGCTGTACAGTAACTTCCACCAGGAATGGATGCCATCCCTACCTTTTCAGTACACTCTAAAGAAACAAAAAATGTTAGAACTTCTCATTTCTGTAAGGGTCAGTAATGTAAGAAATGCTGAGGTCACTGGCTGAACCATTAACTTTGGATGGGCTTAAGTTTCCCCAAAACAGATTTTTGAAGTTTTGTTGGGGTTTTTGTGTTTAGATGATTGGTTTGGTTTTTAATTTTTTTTTTTTTTTAATTTGAAGTCTTGGCAGCCTGGAGCTTAGCGGAGGAGGGCTGTGCCCTCCACAAGGTCCTGTACATGGAAGAGGAAAGGGGGACTTCTGTTAGTCCTCTGAGCACCAGAGCACCTGGGCAAAGGGCTGAACTGGGATGGCACCAGCAGCACAATTCTGTCTGTTCTCCCAAGTGCACCAACTGCACCAAATGTGTGTGCTGGGGATTCCAGGTGCTACACCTGCCTTCTCGGGAAGCTGAAGTCTCCCAAAATGACTTCCTGATTTTACTGGCACCCTCAAATGCCTACTACTTGTAGGTGGCAAGTGAGGACACTCTATGATAGCCAAAGACAAAAAAAATTTTTTTTTACTTATTTGCTAACAGATTAGAAAAACCCATAAATGCATAAAAGCACCTAGCTCAGATCCACTAGCAAATTAAAGATATTCAAATGAACTTATTTTTAGAAGGGAAAGCTTTGCCTTCACTGTCACACTGCAGGAAGCACAGCAGACACTCACAGTTGCAATGCAGTATGGAAGGTTGTTTTTACAGCTGGGACACAGAAGTTCGCACTCTGGGAGCTGGAAAGCACAGTAGGGACAGGCTGTTGTTGGCTCTTCTGTCTCAGTTGTGTCTCGACGTCTAAAACACAGATACAGCTGTGAATAAAACCCTCAAGCTGTTTGAACTTAACAAAGCTGTTTTACAAGGCCTTTGATATTTAGCAAGTGTTTTTCCTTTGAGTTACTTGCATAGCTTCCAGCTGCTATTTTACATTCTATCAGCTCCTTCCTTTTAACTATCACCCAAGCTTCATCACTATTATGTCACCTCAGAAATAGGTCATCTTCCATTTAATTAAAAACAACACCACTTTTAAAAGCTGTAACAGATCCTAATACTTTTGAAAGGTTTCTAAACTCAGGGTCTATATGTATTGACTATAAAGCTGTGGTTTCTTTGTTTCAGAGTTTTTCTGTGGCAGGACCACAAAGAACTGGAGTGACAAAAAACTGGCTTTCTGGTAGGATTATACAGCTTCTAACTGCCTCCAAAAATGCTGTAAGAAGAGTTTCAGAGAAATGCCATAAAAACCAGTATCCATAAAATAGCTATGTAAGCTGAGACTCTTCAGGACCTGAAAAGATTTAACTGATAGAAGGGAAATAAATAAAATATAGATGTGTTTAAAATCATGAATGACACAGAAAAGGGTCTCTCCCAAGAGGAAAACTATGAGCCATCACCTTAAACTAGCTAGAGACCAGTCTTGACATAATGGAACTTCTTGTTGTAGGAGTCACCTGTCATTAAAAATTTACATGGCTTTAAGCAGAGAGATTGGATAAGCTCATGGAAAGCTTAGAGACTTAATAAATAAATAAATACCATAATAAAAACCACCCATATGAGCTCAGCAAGTCCCTGAGCCTTGGTTAGAGACTAGTAGAATAAATGAGAAAAATGTTATATATACATGCCCTGCTGTTTTAGAGTTACCTATGCTTCCTCCTCTGGCAGAAAATACTGTCTAGGATCTACCAAAACAAAACTTCAGATAAGGAAGAAAATCTCAAGAATTCATATATTTTATTTGCCTTCCCATTCTTTTTTATCTTAGCCATTTAGTCAGTAGTCTAAATCATAGAAGAGCACAATGCTGCTGCTGTAGTAGCCAACAGTTTGGCTGTGGATTCTCAACTAGAGGCCAACTAAACCTGTACAGCTGCACTTGTGTCTATATGGACAAAATGGAAAGGTTGCTGCTGGTTAGGAAGCATTTGACATGCACATTGCATTTAAGGCTTATTGCATTCAAAGGAAGTCTTTAATTCTCAGAGAAGGGTGGGAAATGGTTCTTAGCCTTTCAAATAAAAGACAGCGAAATAATAAGAAAACAGCCTTTATGAGCAAAAAGAGCATTGCAAATAAAGCCTTGAAATTGTGTGCATCTGATTAACATCACCCACCTGACCATTGTTTCAATTTTCTTTTTGTATTTAGGATCTATTTTACACCGATACTCAGGTCTCATCAACATAGCAGCAAAACTGAAGGCTGAGTTTTTCAATCCTGCTCGGTGACACTCAATTACAGCTGAAGTCAAAATTGGCACAATGTCTGTAACAGAATGAAACAATGATGTCAAATATTTATTTACCAATATTAATGTTAAAAACCTTTGCGCTAGTACAGCTAAAATAGTACTGATGAAAAAAGACTATTTTTCTTCTTTCTCATGGTACACAGTTGCACAATTTGGGTCATTCCTGGAACCATATACAAGAAAACTGTGGTTTCACCTCTCACTGCCTCGCACTCCTGAAGCTCAGCATAGCAGCAGGAATGTTCTGATTATAATCATTTCTCCCAAACCTGGTCTGCACTCTTTAAAGCCCACTTTTTAGTCTACATTTTCCATGTACCCAAAAATCATTTTCAAAATAAATCAATCAAAATTTTGTGATAAAATCCCAGAACCGAGCAGTTCATTACACACAATCCTGAGGCTGGCTGAGGCTGCTCAGTACTGCAGTAACGTGAGGACAGATTAAACTGCTGGTGAGGATCCCCTCCTGGGGGCTGTGTATGGAAGAGCTGTCTGGAGGAGGATGCAGAGCACACTGTGTAGTTACTCTGTTGTTGCCCACAGGATCGCAGGGGGAGAATGAACCTTGTAATGCAGTGCTGATAATGAGTTGCCCTGTAGAGTACAGCTCCTCTGCTCTCAGCACTTACGTGACGGGAACTTGCTGATGTTGTTGGCTACACGTATAAGCATCCGTGCTCCCTTCATGTGATCACCACGTTTCACGTGAATCTGGAATACAGCAAACATGCCACATTTACTGCAGCCATTGGAGAGTAATTCCTGCAGCCTGCTCTTGGCATTCATTCATCCTGCTGGGAGCTGCATGTCAACAGCTCCTTCATGAACCTGAGCAGAGTTGGACTAGAGAAGGGACCAGAGACCTCACAGTGGCTCTTCCCCAGAAAGGTCTTTCTGGCCTCCAGCCCACCATTTGCAGCTCTTGCCTCACTGCTGGTAGAGAGGGAGGCTGAAGCTGGCTGTAGGAAGGAATATCCTGATGAGCATCCATGGGTTAACTACTAGAGATCATCTGAGCCCCTGCCTGATTCTGTTTACAGAAAAGCAGGGATCTAGTTATGGATAATAGCCTCAAATACAACAACAACAACAATAATAAATAGTTGTACTAGTAGCATAGCATTTGTAAGTATGAATGCAAAAGAGAAACAGGAAGCCATATGTAATTTTCAATTATTCAGTATTTAAGAAAAGAATATGCTACTCAAAGAGGCAGAAACAACTATGGATTGTCCTCCTGAAGCTCGCTGTTAGCATGCACTTGGATTCTGTGATACAGTCTATATGACAATGTAATTCATGTACACAGCGCATCCATACATACGGTTCAATAAATCAGACACTGTGCAACTTACACATAAATTCAATTTCTCAGTTCCTTACCTTCACTAAAACATAGCTGTGTAGAATCATAAGGTTTGTAGCCATCTCAGAAGATATTTTAATCTTCTGAGTCTTTAACTCTGAATACATACTGAAAAGAACATCACGTGCATTTCGGTAGTTTCCTTAAGAAAAAAACAACAACAGAAAATTTAATTTTTCATAACAATATCTTTACTAATGACATATAGGGAAGCTGAAGTTATGTTGATCCTTGGAGTAAAACCATTGCATGACAATTTCTTTGGAAAGCCACAAGCAGTTGCTTGTCACAGTATCATAAACAATATCAGCCAGGAAGTTAAAAAAAAAAAATTACACTGGGAGAAGTAATCTAAACAGTCTAAACAGTAGCAAAATATATATTATAGCAATTTAATATAATCAACTTTAAAAGTGGAAGATGCTTTTAGAGCATTTACAGATTTTTTTTTTTTTGTTCTTCAACGTCATATTCAAAAGCTATTTTTTAAACGTTAATTTAGCATACTTTTACTTGATCATTTGCTTTGAAAACTCCTTGCCTCTGCAACCAAACAAACCCAAAATCTGTCAAAGGATAGTTAAAATTTGAATGTTACTTCACTAGGTTCTACTGCTTCAAGGTTACTATCAAGGATTGTCCAGAAACTGCAGAATTTCATTAAATTAGCAATGTAGTTGAAATCAAGTAGTTTTGCACAGTTGGTCTATTCTTAGCTGTATTTTTCTTGCTTTGTTTTGAGGGTTGTTTTTTTGGTTATTTTGGGACTTTTTGCATTATTAGAGGTTGAGGAAGTCATACTCTTTGCAGCTGGAGGCATTTAAAGGAAATTCCAGTTATTTCAGCAAACGTTTTCCTTTGCCTCCCTATATTTCTCTATCAGCAGATGTTTTTACTCTACAGAGCAATTTGTAATGTTTTGTTATACACTACAATTAAATCAAACTGTGAAGTTTGTGAGAGACAGCTAAGTATCACTTCAGAATTGGTTGCTGGAAAGCAACATTTTTTTTATACTGTGTTACTGACTCTCAGTATAATGAGTCTTAAAATCATGTGATTACATAAAAACAACTTCAAGGAAAACTGTACTTAAAATGGCATATCCAAAGAAAAATACCAACCAGTTTGACTTAAATATTATTATTAAATGGATTTTAAAGGAAAGAACAAACTATATTGGTGCAAACTTCAGAATCAAGCTCACTGAAATATGCTGAAGGAAGAGGGGGCTGATGTAAACGTGCCTCTCCGGAAGAAACAGTTACTGCAAGATTGGTGATTTTAATGAGACAAACATTGTGCTTCTTATTACACTGTTGCAGAACACATCTATACTACTAGGGAATGTGAAATACACTATGGGGTACTGCATTTTAGATACAAGTTTTCAGATTCAGAGAAGCTAGTAAATATTTAAACCCTTGGGTCTTTGCATTTCCTGCTTACATAATTAGCACAAATGCATTATTCACTACTGTGATGGATTGGGAGATTTGCTTGCCAAGGGTTTCAGAGGTTTTTACACTCCTTAGCCCAGTGCTGAGGAGCAGCTGAGGAGCAGGCCATAAATGTTAATTTGCCTGGATTATTCCTGAGACTGCTATTTTTTCTTTATAGATTTTTCTTTTACATAATTGAAATGAAAAGCAAGCAGTGAAATGGCAGTGTTGTTGCCGTGGCTACAGAGGAGCGTGAATAATGGAGGTGGCAGCTATTTTGCTTCTAGCCCTCTCTCTTCTTATATTTTTCTATTTCTAACTTCAGCAACCCACTACAAAGCAAAACAAAGCTTAAAGTAAGCACATGTCTGGTCCTTCAACAGAAATCATCTCCTCTGCCCATCTTGCACTGATTAAAGTCAGGTGCTAACACTAAAGGATCAGTCAGAAACTGTATGTAGAAACTGCAATTGTGTAATCTGTAATACACAGAAAGGTAAAGTCACAGGCTATCTTAATCACTGTATTTACTTGAATGTAATAAAGAACACGGATATTTTCCACAAGTTTCTTTTTTTTCGATATTTAATATACAGGTGTGAGTCCAAAGGTTTCCTGCAAGTCTACTTTCAAATTCAAAACTGACCTTGAATATAATTAAAAGCACTGATACATGTCTTCTCTGAATAGAATCCTACACAAATAGCATCATCCTAAGTAGGGTACCTAAGGAGGTAGCATGAGAGAAACATCAGAGAAAACAGACTTACCTGAACACTGCTCCTCCCTGGCAATTATTATGGCAGTTCTGGCAGCATCTCGGTACTGCTTTAGGGCCATGTACAAGCGGAACAGGTACTTGGCATCCTTAATGAAATCATACAAAAGCAATTAATACTGACCAAATACATACTGCTCTATTTCCTTTCCTGACCTGCTTACCCCACCACCACATTCTCCAAAGAAAGCAGACAAGTTTGCTTCGTGAAGAGCTCTCTGTATGAACATGCTTCAGCTATGCCACGGTCACCTGCAGGGTTTGGCTGCTGCTAGGCACAGAACACGCACTCAAGGGCCCGCAGGGAGCCCTGGCAGGTGCTGGCCAAGCCCTGCCAGGAGGGAGGCAGAAGGCCACAGACCACTATGCACAGGGAGAGTTGTACAGGGGGAAGCCAAACAACTCCAGCTGGGTGGGCATTTATGGTGTCAGAAAAGAACCCAGGGACTCCTTTTAGAAATAGGAGTCTTGCCAGAAATGCTTAAATTGCATTATGGATCTAGAGGCAAACATTGCTTAGTGTGGACGAGGATCACAAAATCTGGCCACCAAAGAATGTATTGTTCTGGGACCAGATGGCAGACATCCAAGACAGCTAAAAAATTGAAAAGGGGTACAACCAGCTAATAAAATGCATGAAATTTATAATTTGCTATATCAGGTATTTTTGATAGATTATATAACTCAAGAATGGTAAATGTACCAAAGAGTTTGCCCAAAAACTGGCAATCCAACAGCAGACACATTAGTGAAATAATTTAAAAACAAAACTAAAAAAACAAGATGGCAATATTGTAGAAAACAAACATGAGTTCTATTTTTGTAAGTGGACTCAAACGTCTAGAAGACTATTTTAAAAAAGGGTATATATCAATGACAGAAAGAAGAATTGGTCTTTGATAAGGATTTTGAGAAAGTCCTCAAAAGAGGCAATTCCTAAAAATACAAAATAAAATACAGAGTAGAAAAGAAAGAATAGAGAAAGTAAATACTAAAAATATTCTATTTATTGCTACTAAAGAAGTAGAAAAAATAAAAGTGCAAAATAAAATTGTTACCTTGTTGACCTTGGTTATGTTGAAAAGAAACTATTAAGTGAAAAAAAATTGGGCTAGTGCCACTATTTTATATCACTAGCAGTGATTTCTAAAATGAGATTAATAAAAATTAAAGCCTGTACATGATAAACTTAACTGGGATTAAACTGAGATAAAATATTGTATATTACGGTATGGTTCCAACTTAAATGTACAAATGAAAAAAAAAAGAAGACACT
Source organism: Pachycephala philippinensis (assembly GCA_013397055.1). Taxonomy (NCBI): domain Eukaryota; kingdom Metazoa; phylum Chordata; class Aves; order Passeriformes; genus Pachycephala; species Pachycephala philippinensis. The sequence goes on from VWZT01008433.1 coordinate 175,984, forward strand.
GGCAGCTTTATAGAGAGCTTAGCAAAAAAACCCAAACCAACTAATTCTGCAATATTAGCAGTAAATCCAAACATTTAAAGTGTGTATTCTATGTTAAAATGGTATAAAAATTTCTATTAAAACAATTGTATTAATCAATGTTGTGCTATTCTCTGGAATACTGTGTGGGTTTTGTATGTAAGTCTCAGACACAGCAAAAAAAAGCAGAAATTCAAGGGAACAGACATATTAAAGATAAAAAGATATTTCCTTATAGAGAAGAAGACTGCAAAGACTAGCTTGTGCTTGAGAAGCAAAGAAAAAATTACAAAAAAAATCACAGAAATAAAAGCAGGAGAGAAAGAATGGCACATGGAAAGAAAAAAAGAGAAGACAAAATCTAGTTTTTAACTTGAAATGTAAGGAAAAACACTAGGTGACCAAAAGTAATTACTGTTAAACTAATGATGGAGCAGAATTTTAAGTAACACATGATCAAAAGGTTGAACATCGTAAGAATTGTAACTAAGAATGATGAAATAGTTACCTGGATAATAAAGCAACTACAACTACTTATATTAATAAATATTGCTTTTCCACTGTAAACTGCCTTAAAAAGAAAAACTGCTATTCCCTGCTGGGGTAAACCAAAAATTATTTAGACTAGTGGGTTATGATATAATTCTTCACAACTTCTGACATCACCTAATGAACACAGATGGCCATTGCACTGATGATTAGCAGAAAGCTGCACTACTTCCCCATCCAGGCTGCTTCACCCCTTTCTCCTGCTGCAGCAGGAAAGGATCGTGTCCCAGCATGGACCAGTGGTCTTATACGATATTTGCCCTGTTCCTAATTATATTTTACTTAAATAATATATTTAAATTACTTAAAAAAAAAAAGTTAAAGTCATTCAAGAAAAATTAGTCCCATGTTTTACTTTCATATTCTTATCTTTAAGGTCAGTAAGTTTGAAAGCAAAAAATGCAGGGAAGAATTTTCTAACATAATGCATTTCCTAAGGTTTTTGGAAAATTTATTATTGCAATCTAACTGATTTAATATTAGATATTCATAATTTTAGTTTATTTTTTTAAATGTAAGTACTCAGAAAATATGCACACAGAAAACAGCAGAACCTCGCTAGTTAGTGCTCCCTGAAAGAGTGCACATGACAAAGTAAGAATCTTTACATGATGAAGTTAACAAACACAACAGTTGACATAATCACACATTTAAGAAATCGTTTATAATTAGTCAGACAATAATGTAGCAAAATTTTGGTGAACATAATAATTTTGATAATACAGCACTTCATTAAAATGCCAAATAATTGTTGGCTGTGAAAGATTTAAAGCAATCAGCCTGCTGTCAGTGATGATCTGGTTTGAAGATCAATGCTTGAAATGATTAGCAAGTTTCTGCTGCATGGCTGCTTTTAATTCACTCTTACTTTCAGCTTTACAAAAATGCCACAACATAGAAGCTTCTATTTTCTAAAAACAATAATATCTTGCTTGTTAAGTTCAAGAACAGTCTCCATAGCATAATGAACATAAAGATTGTTTTTAAAGTAGTTTTTAAAGCAAATATGTATGATTTGATAAAGTAAAATTTTGTTACTCACTGAGAGAGACTATGGTAGATTGGATTAAAGCATTCAGAAGAACAAGAGAGAGCTTTTAAATAAGGAAAACAAAGCTCTACACTGAAGTTCAAAACAATGTTAAATATAGCAATAATGGCATTCAAAAAATTCCTAAGTCTTTTCTAAAACCTTTAGAACCTCTTCACTATGGATATCATACTGTAGCTCACTTCCTTTACCCAGTCCCATGCATTTCTTTAAACAAGGCAGACAGCCTGCTGTTCTGAGAAAAGAGACTGGATGCTACAGTGTCTGTCCACCCAACTTCCAGCATAAATATGAAATTAGTCTTGCTTACACTGATACTGCATAGCTTTTTCATCCAGTGCCTCCAACAGCTTACTTACCTTTGGGTTCTTGCAGCTGAATTCTGTTTGTTTTGCCATGTTTTGCTTCTCTCATAATTTTATTGAAGTTCACATTTCATATTAGAGGTAAAATAGGAGGTAAGTAATAAAGGGATAGAGGTTTGGTTTGGTTCTTTTTTTTTTTTTTACATTTTGCAAAAGCAAAGTTTGCTTGGCCATCAACTGCCCAATGTCTCTGAAAGTCTAAAATATCAAACCCTTAATCCATACAGAGAGGAGAGACAGAGTTTCCAATTTCCTAACAGACTTGCAAACCACAGCTGTAATATTGGGGGTGAAATCAACTTACTGCACTGAGCACCTGTCATCTCCATAATTACCAAACCTCGTTCCCCTCAGCAAGGCATAATTTGTTCTTCCATGGTATATCATATTGCACCTGACTGTATTTACCATGACTTTGTATGAGACCCTAAATTCCTTAACTAGGCAATTGATTGCAGAGTGCAACACCCTCTCCTGAGGTCCAGCTTTCACCACTTAGCTCACATTCCAGGTCTGCTGCAATAGGCAGTAAAACTTCAAGTGGTTCAGTCACACAGTTCCATCAACTCAAGCCCAAATATGACTGACTGTACTACAAGCTCTATTGTCATCAAAGCCATTCAGAAATCAAAAAGGAGATGCTAATTTTGAAAATCTGTCCACAACCTTTTATGTCTTACACTGATGTTGAACACAGGAACTAACGTAGCCTGGTCAACTTTGGGGCTTTGACCTGCATCTCCTACTTTGCATCTTCCTTTCTTCCACTGCAAAAGTCAGACTAACTCTGCTACTGCAGGAAGAGATCAGTGCTGTAGCTCGTCCTGAAACATACACGTGCTGACTGTCCCTCTGGGAAAGGCAACAGCCAGCTGGAAAACTGGCATCAACCAACAGCTAAGTTTTGTCTCTTACCCTCAGTACGAGCATTAATTTGGACCTCATCTGTCCAACTACCTGCTTTCATAAAGATGACTGATGAAAAATTATTCTATCCAAGATAGTTGCTTCCTTTCTTGTATTTCTGAACCTGGAGTTACTGGGTGAATGACTCACGGAATGGTCATACAGGTCTTGTTCCTTAACGAAAGCTAAAGCACAGTCTCTGCCTACTAAGAATTTAAGGACAAAGTAAGCTCAAAGTATCTTGTAGCACAGAAATGTGACACAATAGCAGTGATAAAAATACAATACCTGGGGCATGCCATCCCCCTCTCCCATCAGATAGTCAATCAGCTGATTTGTTAGGGCTTCATCTTTTGCCCGTCCCACCTATTAAAAAAAAGACACAAGAATCTATGATATGAAAGAAGAAGGGAAAAACAACTTTCTCATAAGGAGCCTTTACATAAAGCACTGAAACTAAATAGATTTAGAACATGATTTGTTTAGTTCTGCATGCTCAAACCAGATGATTCTTTGGTTCATCAGCTTTGACATGCAGCAGTTCATGTTTACTTTCTAATGTGTTAAGCTGGGATTTTTAGGTATGTTTAGATATCATCTTTACTGATACAGTTTTCCTACTATTTGCAACCTGTCCAAACACAATCAGTGATGCTAGGAAAATGTCACAATACTGAAGGTAAACTTCTTAAAAAGACGAAGAATTTTTTGTTTTATCGAAGTTGCTTACTGTTTCAATTGCCATTTCCATAGCCAAGTTATCTTCTGTGTTTGGACTTTTCAAGAAGTGCCTTAATGCCTAAAATAATACAGAAGAAAAGTTAAAATTGAGACACATGAAACTCACTTTTTTCTAATTTTTATCAAGTTCTCTCTGCATTTTGATAGACAGGTGGCACACTGAATACTTATCTCAACTATAGAGGTAGCAGCTGCTCCTACAGATACTCATGCAAGAAACAATTGTCTTTGCCAAATTCTGCTGTACACCTTCACTAACTGTGAAAGATGTTCACAGCAATATGGTGAGAACAAATTAATGATTAAGGTAATTAATGTCCCAATGTGATTAATGTCATAATGTTTTTAATGTCATGGAGCCCCCCATGCCACAGTTGAAGGAGCTGTCACCTACAATGGCTGTAATTTGCAAAAATCAGTCATGTGGTATGTATTCAGTATGCAAAAGTCAAACATTTAATAAGCATCAGTTCCCAGACTTGTAACTGATCAAAAGTGTGTCACTCAACACAGTTTAATTAACATATTTTCTTTTTTAGAAACAGCTTTCGGTTAGGGCACATTAGAGCAATTACATGAATCAGTTACTCTGTAACCAAGTCTCCACTGGTCAAACCAATGAAATGTAAATAAATTGCTACTGTGGATCATGACATATAGAGATCCATTGACAATAGAGTATGATTGATTCACTTAAAGCTTCTACTGCTATGAAAAACCCATGTGCATGGCAATGTGTAATACACAGAACATAATCTAGATAACTGTAAATATGAATAGTTTGCTTACATTTTTTACACTTTTAAAAAAATCAGTATGTCATCAGTTAAGGCACTTAAAATCTAATGTGAACTTCCCTGAAGTACTGTATTTTGAACAGTTTCTATAAACATTTAACTTTTACTGGCTTATCCTTTAAGTACTGACCCGTCCATATTGACCACACAGCAAGAAAAATTTCCCCGCCTGAAAATGTTTCTTTTCTGCTTCAAAATATAGTGCAATGCTCTGGTAATCTTCATTGGTAGTACTTTGAGAACCTGCAACAGACAATAGCAGGGTATTCTTACTAAGTAAGATGAAGACCCTACTGAAGGAACATGCTCTTATTCTATTTTTTTTTTCTACTGACATTCAAAGAAAACCAAAGCCAGACAGACTCAAATTATGTCTCACACATTTTTACCATTTTAATCAGACTAAATGTCAGACATTAGGAGCTAATAACATAGTGAAATAATTGTTTCCACAGGTTTTACACTATAATGGCATTTCTGTTTTTCACAGAATCACAGAATTACAGAATGATTTGTGTTTGAAGGGTTCTTAAATATCATTCAGTTCCAAGCCCCTGCCATGGGCAGGGACAACTTTCACTAGCCCAGCTTGCTCAGAGCTCCATCCAACCCAGCCTTGGAACATACCCAGGGATGGGACCATCCACAGCTTCTCTGGGCAACCTTTTCCAGTGCCTCACAGTAAATAATTTTTTCCTAATATCTTATCTAAATCTACTCTCCTTTAGTTTAAAACCATTCCCCCTCATCCTTGTCACTACATTCTCTTCTAAAAAATCATAAAGAAATGGCATTACTATGATCTAAAAATGATTTTTTCCACCATGCCTTGGCAACAATAAAGCAGGGAAGTGATTATGAGATTTATCACCTGAACTGCTTTCACAATTTAAGAATATGGAAGGATACTTGTATTGTACAAAGCAAGGCTATCAGGGCCAACACAATCATGTGGTAGCAGAGAGCACTACTTAAGTCTACTAACCATTTTGCTGTACACATGTAAAACAAAGCCAGCCACGACTCCAAAGTTAGTTTTAAACCCTTTTTCCACCCATTTAGATTACAGTTTGAGACATCCTGTTTTGGATAGAAGTAAGAAAGCATAAGAAACAATAGAACAATTGTGGTCACCTTGATAATCATCTGCAACCATACATCTCCAAGCTAACTGTTGCCAAGTTTTTATAACCTTCATAACAAGAAATAATTTTCTAAAGGAAGAGATTAATTGAAAATATGAGAATTTGGGAGATATATATGTGGAGCTGAGAGGGCACTCTTCAAAGGTGCCTCACACAGAAGAAAACTATAAAATTTAGTGCAAATTGGCAAGCTGGACTCTGACTGGCTTGATGGCCTAAGATAAAAGTCAGCTTTTCAGTAAGGTCTCCCCTCCATCTCTCACTGAGATAAGAGGAGGCCACGAAGGGTCTTAAAGAGAAAAAAAGGAAAAAAGTGACATGTAAGAGAAGAGTTGGAACCATGAGAAAAGGAAAAGGGAACAAAAATCAAGAACCGTACCAATGAAATGCTCTGTTTCATATCAAGGTCAAAGAAAGGAATTCCTCAATGAGCACAAGAAAATAGTCTAGACAAATGTTTTATCTCTATGGATAAACAAAAAAAGCTGTAGGACGGGCAAGATTTGAAAACAACCCGGACTGAAGACCAAGGGAGATATCAAAGCTGAAAGCAAAGTCTGGCTTGTAGGCCTGAAGTACACACATTGCCAAATCTGGCCACAATGACTGGAAATGGGAAACAAAACTTCACATCCATTGTGTTATGATTTCAAATTGGTTGAAATCAACTAAAAGAACAGCAAAACATAACGCAAGCAAACTTTGAACCTGGAATACTCACTGATGATATCAGCATAAATCTCCATCTTGTTGTGCTGCTGAGCTAATGTGAAAGCTTCATTATTGCACTTGGACATAACCAGGAACTGGATGGCAGAACCATAGTCACCAAGCTGGAGAAAGAATCTAATCAGAATGACAAATTAATGCCTTAGCACTAATTAGGTTAATGAATACACCAAATGTTTTAGGAATATAATACATAAAATACATACTAATATGACATACTTCTAACCCATTTTCTATCTTGATTGTTTTAACTAGGTTCCTTAAACTAACTTAGTATAAATAAAGCATGGCAATTTTTTATTATTGTCTAAACTTACTACTTCATGTTAATATAATTTTAATCAGAAAGTTAACAACAACAAAAAGATCAGTACCTGGTTAGTTGTCCAAATCTTAGAGAACTCAAAACAATGAACTGAATTATACAGTCACTGGCCAAGTACCAATAACCAGAGTCTAATACATTAGCAAGCCTCATAAACTCCCAATAGATACAGTCTTCTTTTTAATGTGCATAACGTGATTATTACCTGGCCACCATCTTCGCTCCTTCAAGAGACTGTGTTTCTCTCACAATATTAACAGCCTTTTCAGGGTTATTTAGGTGGTCCAAATACAGTCGAATTACACTATCCCATTGTTTTGCATGTTCATAAGCTATCACCGCTTCCGCGTACCTGTGAAATAATGGTTCCACATCAGTTTTTTTAACTTTGTAAATAACTCTTTATAATATGGTGTGAAGGAAACAAAGTATTTTATTTCTGTGAGATTACTCTGTGGCACCTTCCTTTCAGTCTGCACGTAATCACATTGTTCTGCCTTTACTATGGTTTTTTTTGGTCTCTATTTAATTTTCTCTTAGCAGAATGAAAAGCAGAGGCAACAGAAAAATGTCTACCACAATACTATTTTTGACCTACTCTACCAGCATCCCTTTTGCTAAATATAAAAAAACCAGTTCATCTGTTCCATATGAAATCACTTGGGAGGGAGAGAACAATAAAAACCAAACATGATAACTAGGTGTGTAATTTTAAAAATAAGATCTCTTTTCGGTTCTGCAGGCAAGATAAGAAATTTCTCATTCTCTCACTATGCAATTGACACAAACAGTATTTTCTAGTCTCATCAATGCAAACATTAAACTCCGGTAGAGTTTCATATTTTAAAGTACCATTATTCTGAAGCATGTTTACTTACAGGTAAGGACTAGGAGGAACTACATTCTGTGATTAAATATAACCTATCTGGGGCTTTCACTTCAGCCAATAACTTCACATTATTCAATATTATGCAAGTGCAGCCATTAAGATGTACAAGTAATTTGATTCCAGAAAAAAAAAATTTCTTTCATGGTTATTCTCCCTTTGAATGACCTTTAAAATCACAGCCAAGGAGTTGTTAGAAACAAACTGAACTTGAATACTCTGCTAAGTGGAATGGCGTTCAGTACTTTAAAACCTTTGATGATTTTTGTTAGAAAGATACTAATGTTTAGACAGGAAAACAATTAACTAGAAACATATCTTTGATACCAGTAGAATGTCCTTAGATTATGTTTCCAATCTTCAATACACTAAGTGTAAACCTAAGATTACATCTTTTAGAAACCATTTTATGCAAAAGTTTCAGTATGTGTTTTAATTTATTTTACAAAAACAGTAATGTATAACAATAACAATAACAGCAATACCATGTTTTATATTAAAAAAGAGCATTCAAAAGTACCTGCCATCTGCTTCCTTGGCCTTTGCATACTGTAGGTGAATCTTTGGAGATGAAACATGAGGAAGAAGTTCACCAACTTTTGCCCTAGAAAGACAATAGCTATTTAATAAATACATCTGGTTCCAAATTTTCTCCAGTAAAACTGTCATATTTATATCAACACTGAAAAGGAGTCTGATAGAAGAAAATGAACATAATGGATAAGCTCTGAAGTAATTTCAGTATTTTCAAAAAGTTGCACTTTATGAGATATGGAAATTACAGACTGCTTTATGAGCATACAGGCTTGAAGACAGTCTCTTTTTTTTTTTTTAGGTCTGAGATGTACAAGCATAAGGAGTGCCAGCCCAACAATTTTTACCTCAGGTGTTCTCTCATTAACCAACAGAAGAAGCACAGTACTAAAACTGTAACCAGAAAGATCTATAAAAGCCAGCAAACTAAGCAGTGGGCCTTTCAGGACAAAGGATATGAGAGACTCCAGAGAGGCTGACCTTAAATCCCACCTCTCTGACTAAAAGATGGGTACTCTTCAAACTGAACCTCCCTCTGCTAGAGTAAACAAAGCATGTACCTCCCACTTCCCAAATCACAGTTACCATTAAATGCAAGCTACTCTCCTTGACCAAGTGTTCTCCTGGCTCATTTTGATGTCACTGACAATTCTTCGATGGAATAAAATTTTCATTTTTCAAATAAATGGACATAATATTACAACCTAATCTTTAGAGCACTCATATGAGAGAGGAAAGGTCTTACTGAACTCTCCAATCAGTTCTTAAAGTGAGGAGTCTATAAAATGTAATTAGGCCAGAACTGAGCCCTTAAATCTCTCAGAAAATTGGACTCTTCCAATGGAGACTTCACAATAATCAAAATAACTTAAAAAAAAAAATTATGATACTGGCTACTCTTGAATCATTTCCAATTGCCCAAATACTGAGTCTCAGCTATGCATGTTATAAAACTAAGAAATCTAATTAATTAAACAGTAACTACACAAATATGGTTACTAAATTCAGTGTGCACTAAATTCAGGGTGGATGTGTGCATGTGCACACACCCACAAAGGACTTGAAACTGCAGGAAACTCGAAACATCACACACACCAAAAGGGAAAAGAATTATCTCACGTTTACAGTAAGACTATATTAAAACAATATAAATTTCTGAGAGAAACTTTAAGCTTGGATTTGGAACAATAAAATCAATGAAACATAGTTAGTGAGGCATTTGTGCTATTCAGAGAATCAATCTTTTCCAAAGAGTACCCTAGCAAATCCTCTGAAACCCGTACTTACCAGTTTTTACACCGGATGTATACTGATGCTGCCTTGTCATAATATTCTCCCTTTTCATACAGCTGAGCAGCTTCTGAAAATTGCTACAATATTGGAAATCATTAAAATATAATTTCTCAGTTAAGATCATGAATGAATAAATAAATAACCTAATGAAGTCACATATTCAGTCTTAACTTCTATTAACTCTCTTGAGTACCTTCATATTCTCCAGAATAGCTCCACAGTCTCTTTTTAGTACCCTACTGGGGTGTTTAATGGCCTGGTTTACGCCTCGACGGATATCTCCCATTCGAATGGACATCTGAGCCACTCCAGCAAGGCAAACTTCATCATGTTCCTGGTACTAGCAATCAAATTAAAAGCAGTAACTACAGATTACACATTAGAAAAATGAGGTCACAAAAGCGACAGTAATCAAGCATTGAAACAAACTAACAAAACATTAAAGATTTAATAACATTTACTTTAGAGCTGAATTAAAAACTGGAATTCAAATGAGTCTGAAACACGATAACTTAATGTATATTGTGACAGTACAATGCTATCATTAGTAAAAAGGAATTACCTTATTGTTTCCAGTGATTCCCTTCTCATAATGTGCCAGAGCATTAGGATAATCACCCCTAAAAGAAAACTGGAAGTTATACAGACGAATATTTTTAATAGGAAGAGATGGTTGCCTTCCTACCACACAGATTATGCATGTATCTGTCTTGATTTAGACGTAACAACTGCACAGAAGGTTGCGAGATATGTGAGAGGTGGACAGTTACACAGAATGTCATGGCACTTCCTATGGACTTCATCAAGTTCTTACTCAGAGGCACTTCCATCTCTCAATTCTGTTGTATAGAGACCAATAAACCTCCCTTGAAAGGCAAAGAATCTATCTGCAAAATACATCTCAGTAGTCTCAGCTCTATTCCACATTTTTCTGGAAGATAAATGAAGCTAATCTTTGCAATAATTTATAATTTTTGCAACACAAAATCAAAGGCAATTTTTTTCCTGGAGTATATTCAGAACTCAAGTTCCAGATGGTTGCATTGCTTCAACTACGTCCATTCCTTCCTTTCTGTGACCAGCAAGTGTCCTCTCTCAATGCCAGGTGTACTGCCGGGGGAGGGAGTTGTCTACAAACTATTAGTAGGTAAGTTTTTCCTCTTGACTTAGATATTAAACAGATCAGGTTTTATCTGGGAAGAATTAACTATAAAATACACTTTAAAATCATGTCAAATGGTTAACACCTTCTGTCTTTCAGGGATTGGCAGCCTTGAAATTTGACACATCTTTACCTAAATGATTTACGAAAATGAAGGCTAATAGATATTTAAAGAAAGACAGGCAAAAGGCATGGCTTTCATCCAGTGTACGAAGTGTTATATGATTTGGACTTTCTCTATTTTCCAAGCACTTGTCTGCAACAAAGTATTTATTTAGTAGATGATGTTATATAGTGGGACCTACCAGTTGCAAGAACCTATATGTATTGAAATTAGTCAGAAGGAACTGAGTTGCTAACATGTCTCTAGCATGAAAGATTCCTTGCAAAACTCCTCTTCCTCATACCACAGCTGCAAGACCTCACCGAATCCTCTCTCAGCAATGCAATCATCTGAAGTACCTCAATCCCCTGTTCTTCTATTGAGCATGAGTATTAGTTCAATATTCTTACACTACACCCTTACAGGAGAACTTACATGAATTCAAGCTGCACTGCATATTCCTTTGATATGAAAGGGATTTGCTCTGGGGCCAGACGCTTAGCCAGCTGAAGTGCTCTGTCCCAGTGCTGCAAGTCTTTTCGCATCTATTAACAAAGAACAGTAACATTTTCTGATGCAAGTATCAAATTTGGAATTCTATCCTGAACTTTAAATTACTCTAAATACAAATATTGAGTTAATATTCTAGAAAGATTCAGACTAGAAAGAAGGTCTGTTAGGATGACCCTGGAAATGACAGGCCTGTCAGTCTAATTTCAGTACCTGGTAAAATTATGGAGAAGATTATTCTGAGAGTTATTGAAAAACACTTGAAGGACAATGCAGTCATTGGTCACAGCCAGCACAACTTCATGAGAGCAAAGTCCTGCTTGACAAACTTAATTTCCTTTTATTATAAGGTAACCCACGCAGCTGATCAAGGACAGCCAGTTGATGTAATCCTTTCGGATTTCAGTACTGTCTCTTGATGTATCCTTCTGGACAAAATGTCCAGCACACAGCTCGATAAACACATCACGGGATGGGTGAGCAACTGAGCAACTGGTTCATGGGTCAGGCACAAAGGGTTATAGTGAATGGGGTGACATCAGACTGGGGACTTGTCATTAGTGGGGTTCCACAGGGCTCCATTCTCAGGCCTGTGCTCTTCAACATCTTTATTAATGACTAGGTCACAGGACCTGAAGGTATAATAAATAAGTTTACTTATTAAATTGGAAGGAGCTCTTGACTCCCTCAAAGGCAGGGAGGCCCTGCAGAGAGACCTCGCCAAATTAGAGGGCTGCGCACTCACCACCTGTATGAAGTTTAACAAAGGAAAGGGCTGGACTCTGCACCTGGGACAGATGGATGTACTGACTGATGGCACCTGGATGTACTGACAGACTGGGGAATGAGACGCGGGAAAGCAGTGCCACAGAAAGGGATCTGTGGGTCCTGGTCAACAGAAAGCTGAATATGAGTCAGCAGGGCCCTGGCAGCCAGGAGGGCCAAGTGTGTCCTGGGGTGCATCAGGCACAGCATCACCAGCCAGGCAAGGGAGGGGATTGTCCTGCTCTGCTCTGTGCTGGTACAGCCCCACCTTGGATATTGTGAGCAGTTTTGGGCACCACAATATAAGAAAGATCTTAAGTTATTAGAGAGCATCCAAAGGAGGGCAACAAAGATGGTGAAGGGCCTTGAGGGGAATCTGTATGAGGAGTGGCTGAGGGCACTTGGTCTCTTCAGCCTGGAGAAGAGGAGACTGAGGGGAGACCTCGTTGAAGTTACAACTCCCATGTGAGGGAAAGACAAGGAGGGGCAGACACTGATCTCTTCTCTGTGGTGCCCGGAGACAGGACCTGAGGGAATGGCTTGAAGCTGTGTCAGGGTAGTTTTATGTTGGATATTTAGGAAAAGGTTCTTCACCCAGAAGGGTGGTTGGGCACTGAACAGGCTCCCAGGGAAGTGGTCACAGCACTAAGCCTGACAGAGTTCCAGAAGCATTTGGATAGTGCTGTCAGGCACATGGTGTGACTCTTGGGGTTGTCCTGTGCAGGGCCAGGAGTTGGACTTAACGATCCCTGTGGTTCCCTTCCAATTCAGCATAGTCTATGATTCTAGGCACACGATGGCAAAATTAAAACCATAAAAGGGCAAAATTATCAGAAGGTAAAATATTCCAACATTAATCTGGAAACCAAAACAGCAGAAAATGTGCACATCTTAAATTAATACCTCAAGAGCAGCAATAGGACAGGAAGATGCCAGATACAAATCCTGAGCCAGATTAAAATCACTAGTAAACATTGCAAGATGTCCTGCTAAAAGGTTGTGGTCTTCTATTCCCTGTAGAAAGACATAACAGGTAAAGAAGTAGTCCAAAACAAAATAAATACTGTATAAATAACATAATCTAGTAAGCAAAATAAAACAAAATAGTAAAACAAAATATCCTTACATTTTTCAGTGATGTGTATTGGATTCTATAAACCAGAAAAAGCCCTCATGCGCCACTACTGCTAACGCTGTCTAAAATCAGCAATTTGCAGAAGCATAATTTTAAGGTACTATTTCAATTTTAGATGTATAAATGCAATCTGGTTTTGTTTTGGATTTTTTTTTAGTATCAGTCTTCAACATTTTCTCAAAAATAACAAAAGGAAATAAGAGGCTCCCAATGCCTGAGATATGAACATACTCTGCTGTTCTCAAGCAAATACAGAAAGAAATAGTGTGCAGTCCAGTAGAGACTGCAACCACTTCAAGAGAAAACCAAGCAAGAAGTCTGTAGTTTGGACACTTTATCCTCTATATCCCTTGAAAGCAACTCAACTTCTGCTGGAACAAAAACAACCCCCTACCTGCGCCCCCCCCAAAATAAGAATTCAGCAATTCTTAAAGAAGAACTAAATTACCATATTTCCTGTGTAAGACTTTATATTTTACCTTTATCTGCTCTAGTGACATCACCATCCCAGCATTACCAGATGTTCGATAAACACGTATTGCAAAATCCACCTCCATATGATGTAAGCAAGCTTTGGCCAGCTCATTCCAACAAGACTGGTCATTCAGAAGACTGCAAACCTCCCATGCTTCAGAAAACCTATAGAAGGTAAAATGCATTTACAACTATTTTAATTTTAGGTATTACTCATACCCAAAACTCCCCCTCAACATTTTTTTCCTCTCTGTTAGAGAAAACTTCTAAGCCATGGAGAGAGATGTATCAGGAAGAAAGGAAAATATACAAATTAGTACCTTACAGTTCTATTTCTCCTGTTTCTACCACACTTTTTCAGGAAACCATCTGCTTTCCCTACTCTGGCATTCTTTCCATTGTACTGATTTTGCATTGCTTCATTAGAGTGGGAGGAGAGTATGCTAGAAGCATCTTCAGCCAGTTTCAGAGGAGCCACTGTCACAAAACCCCAAATAAACCTTGAAAAAAATTACTTTAGGCTTTTACTCGACAGTGAAAAAGAGCCGAATCACCACTGGGTCACTTATTTTGTGGTCTGCCTGGAGAGCTATGTGAACTTATGGATCAATCTAATTTATCAATATTCAGCAGGACACTTGAAAATCACCAGGATATGCTGTATTGAACTATAAGCACAGAAGAAAACAATTTACACAATATAATTAAAATGCAGATGTACCTTTTCAACATTAGAGTCTGAGTAAGCATTTGCCTCAGCATATCAGGTCCAAAGTCTTTCAAATTGCCCAGGAAACTGTGAGTACTTAAATAGATGTTGTTTGTTTTCCCACTCGGAGTCTGACAAGTTAATTCTCCATTATACAACAACAAAGGTTTATGGGAATAGGGGACTTCCGTGCCACCTGCCAAAATAATCCTTGATCCTAGATTCAAAGATCAGGAAGAAAAAAAGACATCTTGTAAAAATCTCTACATGGTAAAAAGTATAGCAAGCAGCTGAAACCATGTATATTTGCAGGGCATTAATTCAAGGTCTGTAATTCTGGCAATGAGCAACAACTATACAAGCATATGTCTTTCAGTAAAGTAAATATACAGAATTTAAAGCTTCTAAACCAGTAAGGTCCTCTTCCAAATGTTTATAGGTAAATTTCAGTGTTTGTCACAAATATAGAAATGGCTATGTTTACAACTTTACCACTTTAAATGAATACAAGTTTTGTGACTGATGCAAGTTTTGTCACCCTGATCCTGAGATTTTTCACACAAATGCTCCAAAATACAACTGAAGCACAATGTGTAACTTTCAAAAGAAATATTATAATAGCAAGAAGCTTATGGAGGTGTTGAGACCAAAATGCCTTGAAGCCTTACAGAGAAACCTACAAAGTAGCTAGTTTTCTATTAATCAGTTGCACTTCAAATCTTCTGTAGTACTATTTATTTTTACATGCATTTTAGTTAAGACAAATGAAGATTCAGAACATGTTTTACTTTATTAACTAAAATAGTGAATAATGTTTTTAAAGAGCTTATGGTACCTTGAATGGCATCCTTATGAAAAACGTATGTGTACACTTTATCATCATCAAAAGCAACAAAAACGCCTTTATCCATTGGCCAGTTTTCCCACAGGATTCCTTTAATGGTTGGTGAGAAGTCTGGAATCTCATACACTTTATCATTCACCTACATATAATGCAAAAGTAAAATTACTACCAAGTGACTAAGGTGAGAAAAAAAAATATTCATCCCAGCTGTGATTAAAAATTTTTAAAATAATGTAAGTAGTGCAGAAATAGGAAAATTGTTTTAAGAAAAAAAAATTCTTATAAGCAGTGTTTCTGAATAACACGAGTTCAAATTTGATGTGGAGAAAATCCACATTATATAAATGGTATTTACTATTCTTGAAAAAAAGGTATGGGGAGGGGCAGTGAAACTGGCTAGATTATCTGTATTTAAATACACAAACGCATACATTTTTGAAAATTACAGATCAGGAACTTAGTATAATGAAATTGTCCTGATCTAGTATGACAGATTTTCTTTCCTTACATTACCATTAAATTATCTTCAAGTCTCCATGCCAATTTCTTCTATGAGCATACATGCTGGAGTGACACAATCTTCTTCATTTTCTATTAAAAACACTATATAGTTGAAGAGCCTGCTTGTAAATATATTCTGTTGGTATCCCACACTAACTTACTGGACAATAGACAAAGCCATCACTTTTGTCATCTATGAAAGCCATTCTGGTTCCATTGGGATCTGGAAAAACCTTTCTCACACTGACAGGATGCCGATATTCATTCACATATTGCCAGTCTTCAATGTAGAAATAACGAATAACTCCGGTCTAAGAAGTAATAGAAAATGTTAATAATTACATCAGTAAGTGGCAAGCAGGTAATTAATTTGGCTGTAGTGTCTTCCATCTTAGAGTAATGAGTGTTCAAAAAAACTACTTCCAAGTGGGTTTTTTTGCTTCCTTCTCACACCCTGTTTTGGGTAAAACAGGAAAAATTTTTTTGGGGGCAAAGAAAGGATTTGGGAGGTTTGAGGGGTTTTCTGTTAGTTTTGATATTTATCTCCCTCTGCTTTGTGGAGACAAGTGTTTAATGTGCAGTTCTCTAAACAAAGGAAATGCCTATCTCATTGCTGAGAGAAGCTTAACCTTAAAAAAAAAGCTGTAAAATTTGCTTCCAAGGAAGAACCACACATTCTTAAAAAGAGAGGTACCTAACTCAGGGAATAAAAGCAAACAAACTGATTTTGATTAAAGGTATATTTTAAAAAATGCGGCTTTTGACATCAATGGTAGAATTTGCACACATCAAATCGATTGGTTGCAAATTTAGTACTCCAAATCTACCAGCACCAGTTTAGGTACTGAGGAGGTGGGAAAGGCCTGATCTGCTACAAAACCACTCAAGTTATTAAACGAGTGATAAAACCAGAGATAGTGGTTCTGCCTTTCCTCTGGAAGGTCGATACACCAGTCGATACCACAAAGAGCAGAATACTACAGTGCCAAACGTGCCTTGTATTCTCAGTGCCAGAAAATATTAAAAGGACAAAAAACTACCCTCATGCATAGAAAAATCTCCAGAAAAATCCATAAGCATGTCCACATACTTCTTCAGTGCCCTCTTTCATTCCTATCCGTGTTGAAACATGTAAGATAGTTCTCTTTGGACAAAGACTTCAGTAGCAAGTCAAGGCTTTCATTTATGCTTGACACTTGTATACATCAGTACCTTTTTGTCCATATTTTTCACATCACCACCTAAATCAACACATTTTTAAGGCAAGTGCTATGTTTTTTCTTATACCTGGAAGACATTTTGATTGCCAACCCTCTCACTAGTGCAATACAATTAAATTCTGCTATTAAAAGCAGTGTTTTGTTAACCTTCCTGCCAATGCACGTCATATAAATGCAACAGTATATGAAACTGGATGTAATTTTGACTGTATTTGCTTAAAGTTCTTGTATAATCCACTTTAAAGTTCACAGATGCACTTTTTGTTTTGCTAAAATCATAAGCAGTAATCCAAATAATTCAGACAGAAATATATCCCATTTAAAAAGATCTTTAAAAAGAAGTAATACTCACATCTGTACCATATATGAGGAAGTCACTAGTTAAAGCATGGCACAAAATTTGGTATTTATCATCATCTGCTGGGAAAAGTCGAGTTTCTCGTTCTTCCTGAGCACCCAAACCCTCACTTTCTATCTAAATATAAAGAACACAATGAACTGAAAAACTCCACTGTTAACAACAGGGTATCATAGCATTGCTTGTATCAAAATGTAAGAAAATGAGATGAAAAAAAACTTGCACGTGCATTCCTCAAGAACCCAGCATCTGCTTCTGTCACATTACCAGAGACCTTTAAAATAAAACTTGTTAAATAGCTGACAAGAAAATGTTTTTCTTCACCTGTTCTAGTCTAGGTTGTATTTCTAAGTCTACAGAAACACAGCTCTATATTTTAATTAGCCAGCAAAACTACCCTAAAGAATTTTTGAATTTTATCTCCATTAACTGAAGATTTGTTCGATTTTATTTAATTTTTAAAATTACATTAACTTGTTCAGCTTCTATCAACTCATTAGTTCAACAATCCAAATTGCCAGAGCTCTTACCATATGCAACTGGACTTTACCCTCAAAGAGAGCAGCAGCATAATCGGAATTAAGGTGCATACTTGCTACTGTCCCCAGGTACTCCACATCTTTAAGCTTTTTTACATCTAAAGGATTCAAACAGAAAAGATAAGGTAAAAGTATTTTGATTTTGTATAGGTTTTCACTTACCATCTAAATTTGCAGCTGAGTAAGCAGATGTGAAAAATTCACAACTAGGCAGAGAGGGGTCAAGTCACACATAAAGAGACTTTCTTCTTAGCAGTCAGAGAACTGGTTAGAAAGTACAAGAGAAACTCTTTTCCTATGCAACTCTGACTAGTATTCTTACAGTTTTAATTAATTTACTGTCACTGAAAAGAGGGGATGCTTACAAAAACATGGAAGTTTTAAATCCACCATCTAAAATTTGGACACAGCATAACCAATTTTTCCTTATCCCACACAAACAACATGAACATCTGCCAAACTGAGAATTTAAACTCTCTGATCATAGTTCCTAGGTACTTTGCCAAACTTAGTGCTTTAAGACAGATACATAATGTCTCAAAAGCCTGAAGTCCTTCATTGATTAACAAGATGATGTGAAAAAAACAAGTAAGCAACAGTCTACATTTCATGACCAATACCTCATACAAGAAGTTTTATTTCTATTATTTACAATGCCTTGCCATAACTGCTTCAGCCTGAGAAGATTATTATCCCATCCTAACAGGACCATACGGCAATTCAAGTTTTAACTGTACAGCGTGGAATGTCCAGAACTGCTAAACACAATACTGAATTCATAAAATAAGACAGAGTGCTGCATTAGTTTTAAGAGAACCAAATTTATGCTTACTATTCTCTCCAAGTGCATAAAACCAAGCCCGATTGTTCATTCCTACAGCCAAATGATAAACACCAATAGCAACAAAACTGGGTTCTACTTCAACAGAGACCGTGACTGGTAGCTCCTGTAAGAAAACAGAACAAAATAATACAATTTTCATCCACTTTTAATACTTACTTTAATTATATCTACATGAAGTTTAAAAGGAAGAGGTTATCATACTCTCTCCACATGATTTGCTATGGTGACTTCAAGAAGAGAAGTGAGGTATGCGATCCGTGTACTGCAAGCATCTCCAAGGATTGGAAGCTTTGTCAAGAACACGTGGAGGGATCCTCTTCGTGTAGATACTGCCAACAGCTGTCCATCATCTGTCCAAGCCATCTGATCTACACCTAAAACATTCACAGGTTTTTGTAAAAAAATATAATCCTTTAGCTACTGTAACCAACAAACACTTATTTTGCTCTACTGTGAAAATGGTAGGAATTAATATCTAGAATGTATGTACTAATGTACTCAAAGATAACCAATTAATATAATTCCAAGATTAATCAGAATCACTCAAAAACATAATTTACTAATATAGCATTTTTCTGAGAGCAACAACTTCACAGAATCATAGAATGGTTTGAGTTGGAAGGGACCTTAAAGGCCATCTAGATGCAACCCACCTTCCACTAGACCAAATTACAGATCTGTTACAAAACTGATCAATACTCTTCCTCTTTTCAACACTGACAGTTCAGGCAGCACATTCAAAGTGATCCATAATACCGAAAGCAGCTGAGCAGAATTCAATCTTATTACCCTCACTGCCAAATTAGTAAGTTATATACTAATATACTTCTAAACACAGAAGTGAAGTTTGTTCCTCAATGTCTGAAAATGCTGTTAGAAAAACCATATTCTAATGGACTAATACCAACATTCCAAGGACAACAGGGAAAGTGTTGTGCGGAAAATATCTTAAATTTATTTAAAAAAAAAATTAAAAAGGAAGGTTCTTAGAAATAAAAATGCTGGAGGCAACCAGCAACTTGACAGTAACTGAAGCATTTATAAACACTACATGAGGAGATAAGGGTGGAAACTCACTACTCAAGAAAACAGTTTTGTAACACTGTTCTGGAAGCCACAGGCACAAGTCCTGTACATCAGGATGAAAACAGATCAAGTATCACATGTTAGTACAAGAGATGCTGAAAAGCACACCAAAAAAAAAAAAAGTGGAAAGAAGCAGAAACCAGTTAAGTGTATTATTTTAGTAATCTGAATATACTGTACTACAGATTCAAAACTGCACTGTGTTTTTGAACACTAACTGGTCAAATATTCTGAGAGGTGTACTTCTCTATACTTTGAACAGCTGAAGTATGCTCCCATTTTGCTACAGGTCACCTAATACATACAAGTTGGGAAAGCAGGAGTTTTTGAAAAATTCTGTATTTACACAGTTTTTCCAATAGCAGTACTTTCACTCCATAAACAGAGACACTGTCAAAATTCGAGTTTATACTTAATTAGTAAAAATTTCTATCCCCATGGACAAAGTTAACATACCTTTGTTTTCATCATCCAAGTTTATTATGGCATACATTTCTCTCATATCTGTCAGATCATGGATTTTAATGCTAAAATAAAAATAAAGAGACAGTCAGTCTCACCCATCTAAATCTCAGTTATCATAAACTGGAAGAAACCAAATCCAATCAACACAGCTTAATGGAGCAAAAAGTAGAGCACAAATGCAAAATGCCTTCAATTTCCCAAAAAACAACACATTGTTATCCATCACTGTTAACAATGTATCACTATACCACAGTACAAAAATATTTGCTCAGAGAACCAAAACCTGAGGAAAAGGCACAAATCCAGTTTGAAAGAATTCAGGGTTGGGAAACACAGACTGTTATTCCCTTTTGATCTGTTACAACATTTTAGTTTAAAAACACATTACTGAGGGACACACAGGGCTTGAAACACAGATGCAAAAAATACTTTCAATCCTGCTTCACATAAAAGGGACAGAGTGGGAGTTTACTTATGCTGTCATGTCACTCAATGCATGTTAATCCACTTCCTAAAGAAATAACCCTTATTGTACAATAGCTCAAGTGCTTGAAGTTGCACCATGTTCTGCTCACAGTTCACCGCTCTTGATGTGCAACTGTCACAAATCAGCAGTTGGTCCTACACAGAGCTGAGGACAGAGAACAGTTTGACTCCTACTATGACACAGCTCCTCTTTTGCTGAAGAGTTCAGATATCACAGAATCAGGGATTAGCAGATGAGGAGCTAAAGGAGCTATTCTATCATATGCACAAAACATTTTGGAAAAACTCCAGTGTATTTAATTATTTTTTTCCTTAATTGCTCACACTTTCCAACTTCGGTCTAGACTGCAGGAAGACCAAACACCAGAGAGGAGGATATCAGGTATCAGCACACTCAGTACAGATTTAAATTAATTTTTCTCCTATTGTTAAACAGATGTTTATGCTCAATAAATAAATCTTAGTAAAGAAATTTGGATGTTTTTGTAGCCAAGCAACATAACAGAAAAAGAATGAGTAAAAAGGAATAATTTATCCTAAAGTTAATTTCTTTTTTGTTTACAATTAATTACATTAATTACAGCTGCAGACATTTTTGTCAGTAATAGTTCCTCCTAACTCTAGGCAGAGCAGCAGTTCCACAGAGCAATTCATCTTATCTTTTCTACACTCACTTCTTAGGGAGCCTTGAAGCCTTAGGAAGCATAGCATGAATGCCTAGTAGCTACAGCTCTGGGAGATGAACTCTGCTCTTTATGTATAAAACTACCACTTACCAATTGTCTCCACATGATGCAGCTTTGTTTAATGACTGCGATATAGCAATGCTGCTTAGATTATCCTTATGATTATGAGCTTGAAAGACTTCTTGTCCTATTTCCCGAATGTGTGTAGAAATGACTACAAAGCACCCTTGTGAGAAACCAATCATAATGTAGCCATCACCATACCTGTTACAAAAAAGCAACAATTTAGAAAAGGGATCTATTAATGCAATATGCAAAAAGCATTTTCTTGCAGACTGCTGGGATACTGTCAATGCCTTCTAGTAACAGAAAAAATAAACAAATTAGGGAAATTTATATATATATCACGTTGAACCATAATATAAAATAGGCTAAGAGAAAACTATCAAAGGTCCTTAAAGGACAGAACCATGTTTGTGCCCAGATGACTCATAAATCATCTTTATTCGCTCCTGCATTCTATAATACCACTTTATTTTCAGCAAGCTACATACATGGCAGTGATGCCAGGAGAAAGATTTCTGGTATCTTCATTGAAATAAGCATACCAGAAGATGACAACTTTCATTTCAAGGTTCTGGCCAATGTGGTCCCATCAACAATAATGCCAGTCACTGTGCCCTTACAGGCACTGCAAACACAGTGGAAGTACCAAAGCAACAAACTCTATTTGTGAATATTCTGTTTACTTTTCATAGTTTCAAGTAGAAATAATGAGCTTAAGGCACAAATAGTTACAGCATGTAAAGATGAATTCAAACAATATCTCATTAGCTTAAGGAAAAATCATTGCAAGGGAAACATCCCAGGTATGCCTTGTTACACATGGTTGTAAACTAAGAAGCGTATCGCTTCAGGTTTTCTTAGAGCTGTAGTGTAAAGGGATGTCAATTCCACGCTGGCTGAACAGGCACTAAAAGACAAGCTGTAATGATTCAAAGATACAGAAATAGTACAGCTACTTTTTTTGTACAGATCTGAAACTTCTAGTTTAGGTTTTCTTCATAGGAACATTACCAATGGTATTGCAGAAAAAGAAGACTACAAGAACTTTGCACAGCTTTGCAAACCAAAAAACTAGCTGAAGGACACAACTCCCCCCCCAGCTCTTTCATCAGTTACTCATCCAAACAGAAAACAACCCATAAACCCCTCAGTTTAATCTTCTGTCAAGACAGCAACATATTAATGTTTGAAGCAGAGCATACCAACAGTGATTCTGCTGGACAATACTGTTTGTACAGCTATTGAATCATCAAGTAGAACGGTTACAAAATGTAGACTACTTTGTGTTTGGAAAAGAATTACTGAAAAATCTACAATACCTTCAAGAAAAATCCAGTCTGAGAAAGGGATAGATGATTTTGTTTGCAGCATTTATTAGAACTACTTGGAAAATACTCAGCTTCTTAATACTAGAATAATTAATTAAGGAAGTTTTGCTCACCATTTGTAGGTTACAATACTGCCGTAAGGCTGCTGAAATTTCAGATCAATTGGGTTATCAGGATCATTCAAATTAAAAAGGAAGAGAGTCCTCTTGCCAACCACTGCACTTACCTGCCAACAAATTAAAAGAAAAATTAACATGAGAAGAATGGCATAACTTTAAAGTAAGGCCCTATATCTCCACTAAAAGATGAGATTTAAGAATTTGAATAATCCTTAAGAATCCCATGGATCTCAATTCTGAATCGTTATCAGCAGTGGAAGGGATGTTCAGGATATTCCCCTGTGTGAGCCAGTAGTTCACAAATCTAAACATAAGCTCAGCAGAACACACAGCTCAAATTCAAGACTTTCTCCTACAGAAGCCAACTCCATTTTCTCAGGAGAAAAGGCAGCAGGTCACATGGAGTTATCCTGTTAGATTACTCCCACTTGAACTACAGTATTTTGTAGTGGCTTCTTACTGTGCTTTCCCTGGTTGATACTCTTTCATCAGTCTTCATAACTGAGAACTGCATGTCACTGGGATCTGAGCTGACTGAGGTCTGCAAGAAAGAAGTTCAGATTGAGAAATCAACAGTTAATGTAGCACATATTGATGATAAATAATTGCATTATTCCTGCCCTGTACAATTTCACATAAGGACAGAGAAAGTTGTTACTGCTTTTGGTACCTAAACCAAGAAAATCGTTGGAGAAAACATGACCTCAGTTTGGATCTTAATGACATGTTAGCATAAGATATATTGAAAAAAAAAAAGCTCCTTGTCCTTGAAAGCATTGGAATTCAAAAGGCACAAGCTCCCATAGGTCCCAGCTTCCTTGGGAACCAGAAGTATTAATATACACCTTAAAATCAAATGTGCATTATAAATACTACCTGTCTTATAGTATCCCCTTCCTGATTGCTTATAGTAATCATTTTGTCTTCACCACCTAAAGCAAGGAGGTTTTCAATGCTCCAACAGCCACAAGTAATCCTCTTAGTGTGTTTACCTGAAAAAGAAAGAAACCTATACAACACAAATCAAACACAACCACAAAAAAATCTGTAATGGAAATATACTCCATTCAGCCACTCAAACACAGATTCTCAGAATGTGAAACAACCTGTCAGAGCAAGAGCCTTTTTAAAAAAAATCTTCTGCTCTCAGATGGAAGTCTTTTGACCTTATATGAAACAGCACAGCCCCTGTTCTTCTATTTCTTTGCATAACATTTCTGGAGACTGTGTTATATCCTTAGCCTTTACGCCCAGAGGTATTCTAAGCAGGTAAGAAAGAGTAACTTAGCAACATGAACAACCACACAAATCCTTTGCAAGAAAGATAATACAAGTCTCCCACGATGCAGTAAGGCAGTATTAGTATTTGTATACATATTTGAGTTAGTATACTTTAAAAATACTCGGCTGAGTACACCAAACCAGAAGGTGCAAGTTGAGTATGAGCCCATTTTTCACATGCATGTTCATACAGAGAACTGAATAGGAAACTATGTATATTAGCAAAATTCCAGTTGCACATGTGCCAGAGGAGTTTCAAACCAATCCATACCAAGAACAGAAATCTTGCGAGAAGTCTGACGGTTATATATGAGCAAGTTTCCCTTTGCTGTTCCAACAGCAAGTAAAGTTCCAACTCGAGACCATAACAAGAAAGACATTGCATCCCTACAACAAAGAAAAATTTTACTTTGTATAGCAGAGATTCCTTTCATGTGTTCACATATTAAAACATTTTGCATAATACATTTTGCATTTGTCTTTAATTTCTATGAGTCACACAGACCAAGAACTTTTAAATTATGCAAATGTCCTCGACAAATATCAGAATTATTTAAGTATGCACAAGATAGTAAAAGTAATAAAAATTTGTATGTGGTAATATAACATGACTTGTACAAATGGAAATGTGTCTGCAAACATCAAGAGTCTTTGATGGAATCACTGGCAATTTTCCAGTCACTTTTTGTATTGTTTTTCTACCTCAATAACCCTATGCATTTAGCCAACTCAAAAGTGAGTAGGTCTGGTTCTAGTCAATGTAATAAAGAAGTTAGAAAGATCTATTTTAACTTGAAGTTTCAGATACAGCAAGGCCTATTTTGATGTATAT
This sequence comes from Pachycephala philippinensis, assembly GCA_013397055.1. Classification (NCBI taxonomy): domain Eukaryota; kingdom Metazoa; phylum Chordata; class Aves; order Passeriformes; genus Pachycephala; species Pachycephala philippinensis. The sequence continues at coordinate 200,836 of VWZT01008433.1, forward strand.
TTAAGGCTATACAGATACTATACATAATGTTAAAAAACAAAGAGCCTCTTAAGCAAAAGAAATTTAAATCATAATTTTCCAATTAGCGCAGTACCTCCCATCTTTTTAAATTTCAGTGTAGGTATGCAACAGAATTTGAAAGAAATTTGAGATATTGACATGCGAAATGACCTCCAATATATATTTGGTTGCCTATGAGGGTGCTTTTCTAATTTCAAAAAGGGGAGGATACCAGAAAAGCCTGATTATCACAGCGTTTATGTCTTAGTGCTAACACTGTGACAAAAAAAGGATTAGGGACTTCCACTGATATATATTGTTCGAGCAAGACTGCCTCCAGTAAGCAATTTAGCTCCAGTATTAGAGAGAAAGATCACGAAGGAACTGCAATTAACTGCAGACTCCATTCTGTTAAGTACCTTCTATGTTCTTTCTTGCTTGCATACTGGTAGGTTACTCTTCTCCCCATAGTATTTGTTCTCACATGAAAATGGTACAATATGGTCTATTCATTCACACAATATATCATGTGTATAACATACATCTTAACAAATACAGGACGGAGTTGTTTCCACTCTCTTTCCTACAGGAATGTGAGAGTTTAGTGGAACAGACTCAAAGAAGCCAAAAGTTTAATTGTTAAACCAAGCTTATCTGTTAACCCAATGCTTGATTGTTACGCAGACCCCAGAAGAGTTTAAAATATGTGGCCAAATTCAGAAAGGTAAGGCTTTGAACCTTAGATACCTCCTTCCATGCTAAACCAGTCTACTTTGTGAATAGCATTTTAGCCCCCTTATAAATCTGGGTGAAAAAAAATCCTAGCACCACTGATACCACTTCCCTTACTTTTAAGCTCCCTTTAGCTGGTGTGAAAAACTTAGGACAGAGAGTAGCCAGGGCAGATACACAAAAAAGTCATCCATCCTTGTTGCTACCACAAAGTCGAAACATTGAAGAGAAGCTCTCTAGAGATTGTGGCACTGCTGACACTCAAAAAAGAAACAAATGCCCTGTAAAACCCCAAATCCCCATCCACAACAAACACTTCAAAAGCAGCAAATAATATTAAAAATAATTTAGCAACAAACTGTAGCGCATCAGTTTAATTAGAATATATGAGGACTCCAATAAAAAGATGATCTTGCAATATAGCCTCCACATCAACTCACAGTGGTCCCAGTCTTTAAATACACGTTAAAAAAAATTTCTTACCTCATGCCACTGTCTACTTGGCTTGTTTTGTTTGTGATTGCATCCCACAGAAATATGGTGCTAGATTTGTCTGTGATTATTGCTAAAGTATCTCCATCCTTATCCCAGTCCATAGCAACACAGTTACTGAACAAAACAAAAAAAAAATCACTAAGAAAGTTAAAATGTGTTTGTAAGTGTACAGAAACAGCCAGAACTATGCAGCTGAGTCCCTATCCTTCCTTTCCCCTCCCCTGCAAACCCATGACGTATTGCAGATTTATCTGTAAACTAGTTTTATAGCAAAAAAAACTTTTCCTCAAATCTCATCGAAATGACAGGGGCTGAGAGGAAGGTCGTAAAAGGCACTGCTACCTACATTCTAGTACTTGAAATACTGTCACCTTGATTTTCAAGAGACAGTGAAAGTCCTCTGTAAGGTTCTGGTTTGTTAGAGGCTATTCAGAGTTTGGATTATTCTTCTGATAGTACACCTTTGATTCCACGCAGCTTTCCACACTTTGGACACTTTTCCAGAAAGAATGTGCATTTATCATACATTGTGCAAAACACTGCACAGAGTGAGCTGGGCCATGGATATTACCAAGCCAGAGAGACTGACACAGCCAGCCCCTATTATAAATTACACCTAACACAAACAGCAAGATGTGATGGTCGGTGAAATACAAGTGAGTCTGGTAATGACAATGAGAATTGCATCTCTTGGTTTGGTGCAAGGTGGCAACTACCATGAACTGCAAAAACTGGATTTCTAGAATTGCTGGGGACCTAAGTGATTCTGGCTCATATTTACCAATAACACAGGGCTATGTAAGTGATGATCAGGAAATTAAAGTTATACCCCTGACTAGAGGTTTCAGTCTTAAAGTCTTAGTGGGAGTTTTGCCTTGACTAAGGGCATTACCTTAATCAAAATTAATCAGGTAGTTAAAATAAAAATTTCCATGATGACTAAGAGCAGTTAAAGTGCTAAGAAGACAAAAAAAAAAAAAAAAGTAGGAAATAAGAAGTAGTAATGGTACCCAATAAAAGTGTATCTATTGAGCAAACCAGTATGATGACCCAATGTCACACCATTTTTCCCTAGGGAAGTTTCCCCTGGTTCATATCCAGCATGTTCCTATGGTCTGACTGTCATTTAAGAAGTTTGATGTATCTTCCAAAGTACATGACTTTTTAAATTTAATCTGAAAAAATCCAGTTTGTACACTCCCACACCACTCTTTGATGTGAACCAAAGTGTGATAAGCTGGAAAAAAAATTACTCACTTCAGAAGTATCATCTTGACCTATAGCAACAACGCCAATGTGTGTATTTATGCCACTGATGCAAACAGAAGCACAAAACCAAAAGAGTATCTTTCCTTGGCAAACCCATGATAACAAACTGTTAGAAAATCAACAGTAGCAAGAATGCAAGGATATATTGTACACAACCTCATTATGATTCTTCTTAATGTGATAGGTCTTTTTCTTACATTTTAATGACATAATTTGTCTTCTCTTCCAGGTATGCTCACCAGAGATGGTATATCTTCCTAAAAATTTCTCACATTGTCTAAGCATCTCACCAGAAGAGAAGCATTTTTAAAGAAAACAACAACGAAAATAATTTAAACCTATCTTAGTACCTACCCTGGTAGGCTGATTTCATTTCTCTTCTGACCATGACGATCAAAAATTTTCACAGCACGATCACCTCTAAAAAAGATTAATATACAGAATAATTCCCTTTCTTTATCAGTAATTTTGATGAACAAATGCAAGAAATAGTTGCAATCTTACCCTGTTACAGCAAGAAAATTTCCTAAAGTTTTCTGCCAAGTAAACTGCACAGGGGAACCAGACCAAGCTTTTTCATACAGACTGAATACTTGCTGGGGAAAAAAAAAAAAAAAGTAGGAAATAATACATCTTAAAATCATAAGCATACAAAAACACTACAACTTCCTAGCATGTTAGCAACTGAGTATGGTGGAGGTAAAAACCCCCCAAACAATCCAAACAGAATTTCTGCGTGATGCCAATGCACCAAAGTACCAAAATCCCACATAAAAGTTCTTTCAATTTGAGTGGAAAAAAATTGAAGCTTCTGGTGCTGGGTGTCTGCATAGAGAACTGTGACTCTATCAAAACTATTATTTTTGCCTCTTAGTTACAAGAATAAAAAAAACTGCATGAGACTGCCCTTCTAGTTCAAAGCCCACAATGTTAATAGTTGTCTAAATTTAATGGAAAAGTCTTGGACCACAAAGCATCCATAGTTTGTAAAACACAGAAGGCTCAACATTTACTCTTTAAGAGATAGGTAACCTTTTTGTTACTCTGAATTGTTGGGTCTTAAAAGCTAAGATCTCAAAGCAACACACTGTAGAAAGAGATTCTGACTTCCAACTGATAAAATTTCTGAATGCTCTTTTCCTTTCACACTACCCACAGATTTTTTTCTGTAACTTGGGTGTAAGATAAAGCCCACAACTTTGTTTCACAGCTTGCTATCATGACTTATATCCCTATGTGTCATAAGATAAACACCAACACCTGGTGTCCACCAAATGCCTGTCAGGCTTGCCCAAGTCTGCCACAGGTTCACATCCCTTCTTCTGGGTCAATGTAAACTGAGGCATTCTTCACACTGAACCTGCATTCTACTCACAAGAACAGCAAAAATACAACCACCACATACCACACTCACAAACTACATCTGACAATTACTGTTTTTGAAAAAAAAAAATTAATAAAATCTTAGTCCAGAAAAAGGCCACCAAGATGATCTGAAGGATGGAGCACCTCTCCATCTATGAGGAAAGGCGGAGAGAACTAGGATTGTTCAGCCTGTAGAAGCAAAGCTTTGGTGTGACCTAATTGTGGGCTTTCAGTACCTGAAGGAAACCTACGAGAAAGATGCAGAGGGACCATTTAAAAGGGCACGCAGTCACAGAACAAAGGGGAATGGCTTCAAACTGAGAGAGTAGGTTTACATTACTTATTGAGAGGAAGGTATTTGCTGTGACGGTGGCGAGGCACGGGAACAGTTTTCCCACAAAAGTTGTGGACACCGCATCCGTGGAAACGTACAAGGCCAGGCTGGATGCAGCCCTGAACAGCCTGGGATAGTGGAAGATGTCCCAGCCCATCGCAGAGGCGTTGGAACTAGATGACCTTTAAGCTCCCTTCCACCCGAAGTCACCCCATGAGAAAGAAAACAAACACGGGAGTGCAGGCANCCCAGACCCACCTTCATCGCGGCCACCGCGGCTGCCAGCGCCGCACCGCGCATGCGCCGCCCGCCCACGGCGCCGCGGTTACCGCGGAGACGGAGCGGGCTGAGACCGGCCCCGGCCCTCCCGGTCCCGGCCCCCGTCGGGAGGAGCTCTGCGTGAGGCCGCGGTCCCCAGAGCGGGGTACGGGCAGTACTCAGAGGAAAAGGAGTGTTCTTGGATCGCAGGCATGCAGAACGGGCTCTAAGCGAGGGAATAAAGGCACACACCCGCCAGCAAAGCCTCTTGAGATCAGCTGTATTCCAACTGCAAAGCTTCATCACAAAGTGTCACCGGTTTCTTTTAAAACAATAAATAGTTCGCCGAGAGAGTTAAAACACACGTTTAAAATTACAAATGTACAAAGGACTTTGGGTATCGGGCACTTCAAACTTAAAAAAAACCCAAACAAACCCAAAACATTCAATGAGTTCGCATCTTCCCGTTTTTCACGCGCGGTGCTGTTCGGGAAACATAAGGGACAAGGCACGTAAAAGCAAATACAAAAAGGCTTCTCCCGAGAACATTTAGACCGTTCAAAGTAATTCGGTGTAACAGCAGAGGGCTCGAGAAAGGCAAATTATAAAGTATCTGAAAAAATCAGGTAATTGTTAAATAAGGTAACTAATTTGATACAGTCCCGCGAGGCACACGTCACTCTCCTGTAAGATGCTGAACATGCTTAAATGGCGGCAGTTGAGCGTCTTGCAGGATCGGGCCCTTTACATTTTTAAATAACCTTACAGGAAAGACAGACAATTTCTTCATCTTACAAAATTATACTTTTCATAGTAGTGCAAAGCCTCATGTAAAAATGTAATTAGTCTAGATGTAATGGAATGCTTCAAAAATTCCAAAGTGCAAATATTAAACTTAAATTGGTTAATTGTTAATCACACTTTAGAATTCTTCCAATAACTCATACAAATAGCAAAGTAAATACAAGAACCAAAGCGGAGAAAAAGGTATGATGTTCTGCATCTTGCATAACAACTTTGAAAATCCAAAAAGTACACTAGATGTCAAAAATATCTGTCAGAAATTATTAAATAGCAGGTTTCTGTTAGCGTAAGACAATATTTAAAATAAGGCTTTGGTTAAATAAAAAGTTCTCTAAACTAGGAATGATGATAAAAAGTGCAAATGATTCACCAAATACACAACTTCATTTCCAAGGCAGGCATTACACCTGCCATTTACAATAGTTTGCATTGGTTTGTCAGCCTGCCTTGCAGCCACTCTGATACCTATAGCCAAACGTGTTTATTACAGGCAAATTAAATCGACGGAGTCCAATCCTATAACTTGTTTCACCCAGAGATAGACGCAATTATATCAAAGTATATCCATTTATAGCATCATTGCTCTGCATGTCTGGGGAAATCAAGGCCCTGGATCTGTAACAGTTCATTTTTATAATGAGTTCACTCATTTTCTTAGCGCTTCTTAAACAGAAGTCCTCTGCTGACGACTGGCAGGTTGCAGCTCACTTTCTTACAAGCAGAATTCTTGTAACATATACGTAACAAAGGTAAGTTTTCAAAAAGTGCTTAATATTGGTCCATAAGAACAACATGTTCACGTCAGCTTCAGACCAAACACTTTGCTGTGGTAGATATCCCGCGCCTGGTGTTTATTGGTGCACTGGTAGTTTGCTTGAGGAAAAAGTGATCCTCTGAGTCTATGCAGGAGAATGTCACCCAGAGAAAATAATTCAGAGTTTTACAGTCACAACACATGCTCCAGCTCTTCCTAAGCACAGTGGTGCAACCTGTAAGCAAGCAAACAAACAAACCATCTGTGAGATAAATGCAGTCAGCTTTAAGTAATTTTCCCCCCTAATTATATGGCTGCAGCAGAGTGACAATATCACCCATGCCCTGTTAACATGACTTACAAATTGGTCCAAAATTGAATACAAACACACAGAAAAGGAAAGATATTTTATATGACAGAGTGAAGCACTTTGAAAACAATAGCAAGCCCTAAGGACATCAAGCAATTCTTATTGATAATTTCAGTTATTCAGTATTACAGGAAAAAGAAACCTTTGTTATAGTACAAAATGGATACCTGAGCTAGACACTCAGACAACTGAGTAAAGGGTGGTAAAACAATACATTCCTCAGAAACAGAAAATGCCTAAAATTATAGGGGCAACCTCTCCTCTGTACTTGATTATTTGATAAAATCCTGTTAAGAGTTCTTGAAATCAGAATAAATTTCCCAGTCATTATTCTTTAATGGCAAACAGAAATTACTTCTGACAAGACCCTTTTCTGCTGAGATTCTGCTGGACTTGAATAGAGGACAGTAGTTTCTAACACTCCACTTCTCCTTTTAACCTTCGTAGTATAGCAGTGTATCTGAATAGCACACCAAGTGGTACAGAGACTATCCTGAAGACAAAAAAGGCTGTTTATGCCAACTCCCCTACTTCTTTTTTTCCCAGGAACAACAGACTTTTATAGAGCTGTCTGTGGCTCTGACAACCTTCACCTGAGAAAATTCCACTACCTTCTCTTGAGTTGTGTGAAGATGAAGAGGTGGCAGACTGCTGACATAACAAGAGAGAAGGAAGGTACACAAATATTTCCAAATCCCTCTGAGAAGGGTTTGAAACTATTCTACATACTGGGATCACGGCATTCAGTGAAATGTAGAGAGACAAGGCTAAGGATACAAAGGTACATACAGATGATCACCACTCAGACATGTGAGATTCATTTAGGTGCAATGGTGAGAAGCACAGTTTCTCTCCTCTGGTGAGAAGCAGTTTCTGTCCTCTGGTACACCTTTTTTTTTCTTTAGCAGGATGAACAATGCCATGGGTTACAATTACCAGTACCAGTGAAGGCCCCAAGCTCTGATGAGGCTCCTTGATGACTTGTGTTTTAAGAGCTTGCAGCAGAATGAAACAGGGGGAAATGGACAGCTGAGTTTTTTTGTGTTACAGAGATTTTGATAAACAGCAGTTTAGTTCTCTTTTTGAATTAAGAATTTGGGGCTATTACCAGGATAGCATATTCAGGTGGTTCTGCATTCAGCTGCCTAAATACTGGTGTCTGATGCTATTACAGATGAACTTGGACGTCCTTGAACTTGCATCCTGGTCTGCAATTCAAAAACAGGAGGGCCTTGGTCTCCCATAGATTCTGTGCTGTATCCGCCAACCTTCTGTGGATGTAGATGCCTTAGGGTATCTCAAATGGCATAAGATACCAAAGGACAGTCAGCTCAGGATGTCCTTGTGTGTGCTCTTCCCACAGAGAGACACATTCCTGGAGCTATATAAAAGTAACCAAGCTCTGAACTGACAGTAATGGTTTCTCAGCATGAACCAAAGAATTATTTTTATTTTGAAGCTGCAAAAAGAAAAATGGGCAAAGGCTTTCTGAAAGCTGCATAGACTGTACATAGTATTCACCTCAGGAAGGGATTATTTATGGAAAAATGACAAAAACCTTGAAGAAATCAATGTTGAGAGACACATTAGAGCTAAAACTAATCTACATTTATCATTTATCTTCAGAACAGGAAGTCATGTAAACAGAATCCTTTATGACAGTTTGGGGAACATGGCAATATATTTTATTAAAAGTAGCTGCAATTGCCAAAGAAAATAGCTATACTCTTGCCAAAGAAAGAAGGGAAGTTTATTAGAAATTAACAATTGTCTCTTCAAGGTAAGTCATCTCAGGATGGTACACAAAGGAAAAAAGAGAGACTCAATAGACAAGTAAGAAAGTGCTTTTTAGAGAAGGAGTATTTGAATTCTCCTTGAAAAAAGATGCACATTTGAAATAACAATATTAATAGTAGTGTATGGTCTGATCAGAAACTATACCTGTGTCCATTCATTTGTCTGGGGATCATAAGACTCCACTGTATTCAGATACGTTTGGCCATCGTATCCTCCAACAGCATACAGCTTGTCACCAAGAAGACACACTCCCACTGCATCTCTGCTAATGCTCATAGAGGCCACAGCAGTCCACATATCTGTTTTGGGATCATACCTAAAACATAATTTGTGTTATACTCTAAAACAGTTACCAAAATTCAACAAAAAAATAAATGTACTGGAATTGATGCTGTCAAGGTAGTAGAAAACAGGAAGTACAGATTTGGGTGGTAATTTCAAAGGACTTTCCCCACTCATTTTCCCTCCCTTTGAAACTGTTTCTTTCTGGTAAAAAAGTCACTACCAGCCAGGTATCTACTTTGTGCTGCTTCCCAAATAGTAATGCAGACATATAGAGCTGCTCTTACTACATTTTGTATATCTAAACACACCATGCCGCAAACAGTTCCGCTGCTACACCACAGTAGAGCAAGTGCTTGCTTTAAGTGGTAACTGCTGTATGTCAAAGCACAGGCTGGTAAAACTGGGTTTGGTACTAAGATTACCATTTTCAAAAATATGACGCCCAAAACCGTTTGAGAAAATTCTATGGGAAATGCAAAACCCTTAAGACAATTTACAAGACTTTTGAAATCAGAAGTATCAGCACAGTAAACAGCAGATGGTTTAATGAAAAACATTGTGTGGTTCTAGAACATCATGAACATTCTTTACAAGTCAAATTGAGAACTACATAGGAGACTCCATGCTATGCTTAAGTCAAGGAATGTATTTCAATCTGACTGAAAGAGACAATCTTTTTTAAGATTACAGATTCTTACAGCAGAACTGATGCAATTACAGAGCTCTGAAGGCTCTAAAGAACTATACAAAGAAAATAATTATTTGGCTAAGAGGCCATGCTAATTTCATACTTGCTAAAAACAAGTTTGAAGGACACTAGTCTTAATTTTTTGCATGAAAAGCATAGATACAAAGAGCTCTAACAATTTTCTTTGCTGTCCTCTAGTCAAAGTATTACACAAATGCATGCAAGCGTAACTGTAACATGAAAACATTACCCGAAGCACATATGCAAATAGAAGAGGCTGATTAGTAAGCTACAAGAAATTACTTTCCCAATTATTTTATAATTTATAAGCAATTGTGTTTATCTGGGAATAGCAACTGTTATTGCAAAATATAATTCAGAAGCTTAGTGTGGTTATAAAAAACGGATCTTTTAAATTAATATTCCTTAATTCTTTAATTTTTTAAAGGAAGTAGTTCCATGAATTTGATGGTCTTCAATTTCACCTCACTTAAAGAGCAAGGACAAAATGCATTACAAGATGATTCCTATTTATTAAAGTCATGAGTTCTGTAACTTTGTTTCAGAGAATACTGATGTAGAAAAATACACAGACTTATTGCTTCTCTTGGGCTTCTGATTATCTGTATTGCCTTAAAAATTCGGTATTTTCTAAGGAGTAGCTTCTTATCTACAAACCTTTCTGGGGTCTTTTCAATGCAACTTCCACATGTTAAGGGCTACGGGCTACATTGTATTTTCAGGTCTACTAGGACTCTGAAAGCTTGAAAACCACAGCTCACTTGTGGTGGTTTTTTTTGCGGTGTGTTTTGGTTTGGGGTTTTTTGGGGGTGAAGGGTGAAATGTATCTCCTGGCATTAATAAATTTAGTAAAAGAAGAATATGGGCAATGAAGACTTACTGTTAAGTGTTGGGAGATAACAGGGAAGAAGAAAAGTTTTACAACTGGTGGTGGGGAAGCAGGGAGAGAATTAAAGCATAGTTCAGAAATACCTAAAATGCCAGTGAAGATTTAATACAGTGAATTATGAAGTATTTACTATATTCTAGAATTATTTTATGGATCACGTGCTTCTTCAACTTGTGATACAGTCATTCATTAATCACTTTACATAAGGACATACCAATTTAGGAATGACTGAATTACATGCCAGTTTCCCAGTGTCATTAGGGGATACAAGAAAGAATTAGATATATGAAGATCCACAAAACCTTACTGTTAACTCCTTTGAAAGTTATTATATTAATAGATTCAGACTTCTTGTGTGAAAGAAGATCTGCTCCATTTTTAAAAGCATTAAATTCCAAGTTGTTTCAGTTATCAATCATAATTCATTCAATGAGATTGTTGAAATAATCTAGATGAATTGTATTAGGGAGAATTTGCTTTAAATAATCTGGTAGCATTTTGAATCATAGTATGACTACACAGCATATTTTTATCTGTAAGTTTCCTGTGTTCGTGCTAAAAATAACACACCTATTTTACTGGGTTTCTACTTAGAGCTCTTTCCATAAATCAGTCTCTGGAGTAACACTATTAGAATCCCATAGCAGGATATGCCTTCATCAGGGTATTACCTTTCTACGCAGTCTGACAGCCTGGATGTTAAGTTGGATGCTGGGGCATCATGGCCACCTATTGCATACAAGAACCCGTTCCAGGTGGTTACACCTACACCACCTCTTCTTTTTGACATCTGAGCACAGAGAGTCCATTTGTTTGTATGAGGATCAAAACACTCTACTGACTTAAGACAAGAACTTCCATCTCGACCACCAACTGCATAAAGCCTATGAAGTAAAACAAACAAAAAAAAAAGACAATAAATGTTGTCTGAATAAGACAGTTTCTAGTGAAACATGAAGGATTCCAAGTTTGTTAAAAAGGCAAGTGTAGAAGGAGACTTTAAACTTTCAGTAGACTGCTCTGTTCTGAAAACTCAGGCAAGATTTTGCTCCAGTCTTTTCCTATTGTAATGATCAATGCATAATAACAATAATTTACAGAAAATTGAATATCTTACACAGCATTTATGTTCCAACCTATGCCTATAGCTAACAATTTCAAAATTACATACATGACTTGCTGGGTCAGAAAGACAAATTCAGCAGTGGATCTGTGTATGCACCATCTCTACCCTGCATCATTTTAGGCATTCAAGTGCTTTTCTGGACCTGGGTTTTAGTTCATGACTGACAGCACTACGTTAAACCCCTCACACCCACTAGGTGGCCCAATTTGCTTAGTCCTAACAAAAAGGTTTCTAGTATTTGGTACAAACAAAGGATTTCAACTATTTGGAAGGGCTGAAATGAATGAAAAAAATTGGATTTAGGAGGACTCAATCACTGATGAACCATTAAAACTAATCAAATAATCAAACTTGATAAAGAGTTTATGAACAGAGTTTTTGAGCAATCTAGGAATAGCAGCAGACGTGCCCAGCACTATTATTTGGATAAGTAGGAACACAGAAGCTATTCTAAAGAGGAAGCAATGCATCAGAAGTAAAATCCAGTACGAGATCACCTCAAACAACATTGACAAAATCCTTTCAGAGCCTAAGTATGGTTAAATAATCAAATAAACATTAGATACTGTATATAATGATAGTGTGAACAATTTGTAACAGTTACGATGAAGCACTATTCAAGATGTCCTCAGTTTGGGTAATAATCGTGTTTTGTTTTTTAAATATACTGGCCAAGGAACTTAAATACAAACATCTTGTAAATATGGTTGATCTATTCCTTCTCAGTAACAATTTTAATGCGCTTTAAAAAAAATTCCATGGAAGTTTCTATGTTTAGCAATACAACTTGTTTAAGGTAAGGAATATACTGAAGGTTACTGTAAAACTGTGTTGCAGTTCCATAAACTAAAATCATGACTAAAATCAATCCTTTATGCAATATAACATCTATGAATCTTCCAACTTTACCTTCCCTCAAAACATGAGAGAGTTTTGATCACTTATGCAGTGATTTCACATTCTGGACATGGAGAGAGACATATTAATTTCTCTATATGAAGGTTTTGATCCAACCATCTGACGCTTACCAAGTTACAGACATACATTACAGGAAAGTACAGAAGTTACTGCTCCTACATCTGAAATGCTGCATGCATTTTAAAATTGTCAGCTGTAGTGATCTTTTGTTGTTGTCTCCATTAAGAGTCTAGGCAAGGTTCTATAATAATAGGGAAATGTGAGGCTCTAATTCTGGTGCTTTTGGTCACACCTGGGACCCTCTGCTGAATATATAGCAAGCTTTAGACCTAGCTTAGGTATCTGAGACTGCAGTTCCGAGGCAGCCAAGGCACTCTGCTTGCTGGTTGTTCAAGTTCATTCCTCCTTCCTGTAGGCAGTGAGTATTTCCATTCATACTTGGACTTGTCCCAAATCTCACAGAACCCTTTGTAGGTGCCTTTCAGCAGTACTAATTTACCAGTGACTAGGCTTCCAAAATAAAAAAGGTGTGAAAAGCTTTTTTTACCTGACAGCATTCAAATAGCTCAAGGGAGGTGCATCAGATAGCGCATAAGTAGGAAGTGCAACTTTGTGGATAATAGAGTGTAAATATTCTGCCACAACCACAATACTACTCAGTAAATCAGTAGCTTTGTCCGCTGTGGCAAAACATGGCTTGCTCCTCTCTCCATCCCCAAAGCAGGGGCACTTCTTTAATAAGAATTGCATCTCCAACTATGTAGGTGCATACCCAGGTGAAACTAAGCTTTAATTAAAGGTGAAGTCAGAAACTGAATTTGTTAATTTAGTTTGAATTGCTAACTTAGCTTAGTTAATCATTGGTTAGCCTTAGTATATTTGGTGCTGATGCAGTAAGTGCATTCATCAACAGCAACTCTGAATCTGTGTTTCTGTAGCTTCAATAAACCACACTGTTTGTGGATCTGTGATTGTGAAAGTATCGAACGCAACCAGATTTACAGTGCTGAACTGGTTATAAACAGAAATTAAGCCCAGCTGCACCCAGCCCCTCTGATCTCTGGGGACCAGTAGGAATGCAAGAGGATTTTTTGCCAAATTTCATACTCTAATGCAGCAGGTTCTTGGTATAAGAAGGATCTTGCCATACTGAAGCAAGTCCAGCTGATGGTCAGTAGGATGATGAGGGCACTAGAACACTTGACATACAGCTGTCATGATGTGGAGAAGCTTGCTTGACCCAGCACAGTGTCTTTTCTGTGCATGAAGAAACTTGGCTCTTAATGCTACCAACTAGTATCTATCAAGAGAAATTATTAATAGTCATTTAGGATGGTCCTGTAATTACATTAAAATAATGAGATTTTGAATTTGGAAACAGAAATTGCCTTCACATACTTTCCATTTAATATTGCTACACCAACAGTGCTCCTGGGAGTTGACATACTAGCTACGAAGTTCCACTGACGAGCCTGTGGGTCCCATCTTTCTACTGTATTCAGGTAGCTCCAGCCATCATGTCCTCCTACAGCATACATGGGACCTTCCAATACAGCTACTCCTAAAATACAGATATGAAAAATAATCGCTTCTGGATAAGAGGAATAAAGATCAGAATGTCTTAGTGACAGTCCTGTGTGCACCACAAAATATTTTAAAAAAAATTATTTTGGTAGCCAGTGCTACCAAATACAATCTTCAATATAATCTGAAGGAGCAAAGACATTGAATAAGCAGTTGGCATTAAAACAAAATTTCCACCCCCCTAAACTTAATTTCTGAATGTTTTTTTGACCAATCCTAAAACAGGCAACCTTTAAAAAATATGCAATCAGCCTTTACAGAACTGGACATACCAAGACCATGACGATGAGTGGACATGGGTGGCATGACACTCCAAGTTTTTGATCTAGGGTTGTAGCACTCCACGGTATTCAATGTTTTCAGTCCATCTCTGCCACCAACAACAAACAATTTATCATCTAAGACTGCAACTCCAAACTGCAATCTTCGTCCGTTCATGTTTGCAACTGGAGTCCATGTGTTGGTACGAAGCTCGTATTTTTCAATGCTTGTAGCTCCTGAATGACAATATATACAAGTTATGTACGGAAAAAAAGTTCTGAAGTATTAGGATAGTTTTTATTTTAGCAGTATGCTGATCCCACAAGACACCATGATATCCCACAGCATGTTCTTAAGTCTGTGTAGACAAGTCTTTTTTGACTTCCTCAGCAATTACCTCCACCATTACAAAGGATGATTTTCTTGTTGCTTTTCAAGACAAAAAGCAGGTTTTGTAACTGCTTTGCAGAATCAAGTCTTTAGAAATAGAAATATTAGGAATATAAACCAATCATGTGGAGTGCAATCATATATTGAAATCAAATGTTTTGTAATATTGGACAAAAAAGCTGACGGTATGTGACATAAGTACTGAAAAACACCTTTGAAACAACAAATTAAAACACTTTCTCTGCCATAACTTTCCTAACTTGCCAGATCCCTTCTAATTACCAAGTATGGAATTTTCTATGAAAAAATAATACAGGTAGCTGTGACAGAACTATTTAACAATTAGTCAAAATATTTTTGTTGTTTTGGTGGTTTTTTTTGGTTTTTTTTTTAAAGCATGTGCAGGTCACCTTTGTGGCCTTTCAGGCCTTTTCTTCCTTTTCCAAATTACTGCCCCCTCAGGTAAATAAAGATAAGTTTTCATTCAATTAAACACTTCACTAACTCAGAAATCAGCTATTCCTATGGTAATTTCAAATCAGAAGTCTAGATTACAGAACATTTACAGTATTATCACAGATATATAGGTCTTTTGAACCTAATAAACTGTACACACTTTAGATGTTTCAGGTTCTGTACTGCAGAATCCTTGAACTTTAGATTTAACAGGTTGTACTTTTAAAAAGAACCAAAACAGCTCATCAACTAAACATTACATAAGCCAATACCTTTTGTTGCATCCATTCCTCCAACTGCAAACAAAACGCCCACTGTGGATTTTCTAGGTTTGGTGCGAGGGCTTTGCAACATAGGTCGTCTCTCTGGCAACAGATGGTACTTCATTGCTTCCATAATGAGTTTTTGACATTCAATGTCATCCCTAAAGAGTGCGTTGTTCTCCATATCTGCCAGAAACTGTGAAAAAGAAAGAAAAGCAAACAAGCTGTATTGCTATAAACCACATGAAGAGTAAAACCATGACTACCATGATAGTATTTTATACAAACACTTCCACTGCCTGTATTTTCAAAACGGTCATATAAAAAAGGCTAGGGTAAAAATAAACTGCTAATAAACAGAACATTTAGATTTTAAGCTAAACCATCAAATAAACAAACAAACAAACAAACAAACAAACAAACAAACAAACAAACAAACAAACAAATAAATATTTAAAGAGGAAGGCCATCTCATCTTCATGGATGATTTAAGCTTAATGGTCCAAAGGAAGGAAACATAATCTCCTTGAGTTCCAGTGCCATGCAGGAATGTTCAAGGAAATGGAAACAGGCTCTGGGTATGTAAGTCAGTTCAACCTCATGCTTTTACTCCCAAATTCACCCAGTGCAGAGGTCTGTAAGAGCCCTTTCAGCATAGGCTGAATATTTTAATATATATTCTGTTCCTTACCCTGACAGTAACCAAGATCACACTGTGTCAGTAAAAGCCTCTGTTAAAATTTTTATATCAAGATTGCAAGCAAATTTGGCAACTTTTAAATCTTAAATATACTTAAATAAAATTCAGCTAAAGACTACTAATAGAAGTTTTTAAGTTCAAAGATTCTGGAGTGGTTTGTACTCTGTATTTATCAAACTGCAGGAAAAAAATAATTATTAGTTTAAGAGTCACAACTCTAATTATTAGAAGTCTGGACAATTGGTATTTTTCTGAGCTGCACAACATGGCTTGAATAACAGAAAAAAGCAAATGAAGTGCCCCACTGGGACTTGGACAGTTGTCAGAAAAAGAGACATAAAAAAAGGCAGATGCCTCTGAAAATCCAAAAACTTTGTGGATATTAAACATGCAAGTCCACAAACCAGAATGAGATGTCATTGTTGAGCTGTTGACAGCCAACCACTAACAGGTATAGAACTGCTGTGACATCAGTCATCAGAAGTACTAAAGGGACTTGCTGTGAAACGGTTGTGCACAATATGGTGTGAATATGCCTGGCTTAATGCTGCCTTAGGGCTGCAAAGTGGCAAATATGATAACCATGGTTCCAGAAGAGATACAGGTAAGTACAGATGGCTAAACCTGAACGCCTCAGTGTCAGGCAAAATAACACAAAATATGACAGAAAACATAATTAACAATCACAGAGAGAATAAAAAACCCTTTCAAAGCCCTTCATCAGTGACTTTTCAGAAGACTGAGACTTTTGCAGCATTTCTCTAATTGGCTGAAGTTCTCACTATTTAAAATAGCAAATGAAAAGTGTTCTCATGTAAATTAGTAGAGGGAACTTAATCTCATTCTTTCCTTTCATACCTCCCATTGTTTCTTCTTTTGACCCAAAAGACCACTTGTATCACTTCACAGGAACACTTTGTGATTACAAAATAATGAACTAAAAGCTGTCTTTTAATTGCCACTGTGCATGCTACAGAATTGCACACAGTTTAAAAATAATATAAAAAAGAAATCAATTAATTCTTATTGTCCTAAATCAGGCACTGTCACAGATGCATGCATGAAAACTAAGGCTGTAACACAACATGACCAATTCAGACTTTCAATATATTTTTCTGATGAACAAGCAGCATACAATATTTAAAGCAACACTATGTGTTAATGTGAGTTCTGCAACAACAAGATGCAACCTACATTTTCTACAGTTTCTAACCCACTCATCCTATAAAGAATTTCTCACAGCATAAAGTCTCAGTCCCTGAAAGCAATTCTATTTCATTTAAAAAGAAATGCAATCCAGCCTGCAGGCTCTTGAAACCAAAACTACTATAAATATACCAAAACTATATAAATATACCAAAACTACTGTAAATATACCAAGTTATAAATAAACCAAAACTACTATAATAAATATTCCTCACTCAAAGAACTTCGAATGGGCTTACTGAAAGTACATTTTTTCCAAGTTTTATTATTTACACAGCTCCTTGTACTAAAAGCATTTCTAACAGCATTTACAAATTACACGTTAGCATGAAATCATAGTTAACTGCAAATCTGATAAGGAGAAAGGTAGTGCAGACACTCCAGTACTAAGAATTCTTGTCTAAAAGGAATCTGAGCCATCTTGTAATTCAGAAATTGCTAAATCATCTTTTTCATTATTTACCAGAGATGTAACATTTGCCACTTTACAGTTAAGAGGCTGACAAATATTCATCTTTAGCAAAAAGAAACTTACAAATATTTAGGACACTGCTTGCATTAACCATAGAGATGACAGAATGCTATCTACAAAGAGATGCATAAAACCAACCAATAAAACTAACAATTCATTATGAGTTTTTTTGCCTCCAGTGCTACAGTTTCACAATATTTCCTGAAGCTTTTTTTTAAGTGCATCTGCATCTCCGTTTGCAATGGTTTTGGTTTCAGCAAGTTGTTTGATTTTCTAATTTAATTTCTTTCAAATACCTTTAACTCATCAACCATAAAACTGAAAAGCTTTTAATTATGTTATATTTTCTGTCAGATTGCCTAATGTCTCATGATCATGAAAAAAAAACGTGATTCTGAAAACATTAAGACTGTTCTGGGACCTTCAAGTAAGTTACTCATCTGCTAAATGTTTCCATATTAAAATCAAAGCTTTAACACTTTGTTTAAAAAAAATAATAAATAAAAAGGTAACGGAAAAATCTTGTTTTAGAAATGTAAGTATATATTTGGAGATGAGATGAAAAATTAAAGTAGTAAGTAAAATATACTTTTGCTTTTGTGTTTCATCTTGCTATTTTCCTAATCAGTTACTAAGTGGACATAATTTGATTTCAGTACATATTTCTGGGATAAATTCTGTACTTTCAGTTTCTAAAGATGTTTCAATTACAGCCAATTAAGTAAAAAGAATACAGCAGGGGTTACTTAGTTATCAATTAATTAAATGTTCAACAAAAGAATGCTTTCCTGCTGGTCAATTGTCTTACACTGAATTATGTTTCTAGAAAAAGTGAATGACAAAGTCAAGGCCACAACTCAGAAAATCCTGCTTTTTAATATATAATAATCAGTATGGAAATAAATACTAAAATGCATGGTAGAGAATCTTACTATCCAGCAAGAGGACGTCAGATTAGAAGTAATACACAGAATGTAGTGCATGTGATTTATCACTATGCATTAATTGAGCTCCATTTTTCTTGTGTTAATGAATTTTACTTATTCAGGTTCCATAAAAATCCTACTTTCTTCATTTAATAGAGAGAATTCTCACTAAACAAACTGAAAACCATAAAGCAAAATCCTATGACTATGTAGTAAGTGTTAAATATTACTAAAGAAGGTCTAGCAAGGAAAGAGAAGAAAGAAAAAAACAAATAAAAATAATCAAACCTAGTTTACAAACTTGCTATCAGGTAGTGAATCATAAGCTGAGTTGGAAGGGACCCAGAGGGATCATCAACTCCAACTCCCAGCACCCCACACGATATCCCCAAGGGTCACACCATGTGCCTGAGAGCATTGTCCAAATGCTTCGGAAGTCTGTCAGGCTTGGTGCTGTGACCAGTTCCCTGGGGAGCCTGTTGCAGTGCCCAACCACCCTCTGGGTGAAGAACCTTTTTTTAATATCCAACCTAAATCTGCACTGATACAAGTTCAAGCCATTCCCTCGGGACCTGTCTCTGGGCACCACAGTGAAGAGATCCGTGTCTGCCCCTCCTCATCTTTCCCTCAAGAGGGCATTGTAACTGCAATGAGGTCTCCCCTCAGTCTCCTCCAGGCTGAAGAGACCAAGTGCCCTCAGCCACTCCTCATACAGCTTCCCCTCAAACCCCTTCACCACCTTTGTTGCCCTCCTTTGGTTTCTAACAGCTTTAGATCCTTCTTATATTGTGGTGCCCAAAACTGCTCACAATATCCAAGGTGGGGCTGTACCAGCACAGACCAGAGCAGGACAATCCCCTCCGTTGCCTGGCTGGTGATGCTGTGCCTGATGCACCCCAGGACACACTTGGCCCTCCTGGCTGCCAGGGCCCTGCTGACTCATATTCAGCTTTCCATTGACCAGGACCCCCAGGTCCCTTTCTGTGGCACTGCTTTCCAGCGTCTCATTCCCCAGTCTGTCTTTACATCCAGGGTTGCCCCATTCCATGTGCAGAGTCTGGCACTTCTCCTTGTTGAACTTCATACAGTTGGTGAGTGCCCAGCCCTCTAATTTGGCGAGGTCTCTCTGCAGGGCCTCCCTGCCTTCAAGGGAGTCAGTACAAGACTAACAACAGTAGTCATTCCTACAGGACTAAGAAAACCGTAATTCACAACTATTTAAACAAACTGAGCCCAAGGCTCCCTCAACATTTTCTGTCAATGTCCAAGGATGAGAAAAAGTATTGACTGGGAAGAACAAGAAGTACCCAATGATGGCCTATCAAGAGTTAATAGAAGAAAAATCACTCCAAACAATTAATTCAAATTGCATTTCCTAGCTATTTCTACATGAAAGAAATATAATGAGCCAAATAAACTGTGCAAGTTCAATACAGAAGAAATTTTAAAAGGATGCAGCTTCTAGTGACTAAGATACCCTTGATAAGCGTTTTTGTAGGCAAGAAAAACAACTTTTTGCTAGAAGCTCCCCCGCTTCTTGTGTCCTAGGATCAGAATATGCAGTGGTTCACAGAGACACAAACTATCATGCCTATACAACATGCTAAGTCCTTACATGCAGGTCTAAGAATCCATATCACTATAAATTTTATGATTTGTCACTATCAATATATTTATGCTGTAGACATTATGCCCACTGTAACCATGGTATAAACTAGACAGGAACTGAACAATTTACTTGTGGAGCAAGCAGAGGCAGTCTAATGTAAGCCAGGAGTTTACTGAGATCTTTCCTTCTCTGTTCCAAATCATGTCGAACCCACGTAAGTAGTGCATTCAGTATAGTTTCTTCATTAGGAATATTCATGTCATCACTTGCTAAAAGCTTTGCAATTTCAGTGGCTGGCAATAACAGAAATTCCTGATTTCTAATTACTTCCATGAAGTTTTCCTGAAAAAGAAAAGTATTTTAATAGAGGCAGTATCATACTTTGAAGACATTTTATGGAACACCTGCTGTATCTTCCCTCTTTTCCCTTCCTTCATGCCATCTCTCAGTTGTCCCACTGTAGTAGTGACTTAGAAGGAAGACCAAAAAAAAAGTTAAAGTACTGAATTATTTTCACCCCTGATCATTTCCCCAACTCAATCATTCAGTCTCACAGATAGATGTGCTGAAACAACTGAGGGAAGTGTACAGACAGAAATGAGCCATAGGTTGTGGGTGTTACTATCTTGGCACTGCAAAGTGAAAAAATACTTTCTGAAGTATAGTTAAAAAGATGCAGTTTGTTCCTGTTGTCAAGCAAAGAGCACAACATGCTACAACAACTGGGCACATGTAACTGTTTTCATTACTGCTAGATGAAAATGTGGCATTAAGTTTTCAGAGGAAATAAACAACACTAACAATTTTATTGTTGATTTAAAATCGATTATTTTAAGTTTATTTTACTATTTCATAGGTTTTATACAATTGATCTGATTTGACTGGGGAGCAAAACATACAAAGAATCCACAATATTACACGTGCCTTGCTACACTAACAATATTTATTTTGATAGGATTCAATCTTCTAACTTTCATACTGTCATTTTCAGCGACAAATCCTTACTTCAAAATAATAAATTCAAAATATGTAACACATCCTACACTGATATCCAATTACTTCATAATATGAGGACTTGCAGCGTTTTCTATTAGGATTCTGATCAATTTAGGCAGAAATAGCAGAAATATGTAGAAACACAAACAGCAGCATGAACTTACAGTGAAAAACCTGAATGTAACAGAAAAAGGTCATGTCTATCCTCTTTCCTCATATACCTTTACAAGGCAGCAAAGCAAAGCAACACAAAAGCAGAGAAGTAAAATCACAACATATTCTTGTATTTTGGTAGCTCAAACTCAAAACTAAGAGTAACTTCATGACGGTAACAGTGTTACAATCAATTTACTAAGTGTACTGTGGATTGCTAGATAGCCAGCTAATGGGATGCTGGTTTTGGTCTGCCATCACATGCACCTTCGAAACACTTGGAGAACAAAATGTGTTAGATCCACAAACAAGGATGTCTAACTCAGCCTAATATGAAAATTAGCCTTACTTAAGTGTCTTGTTTAATGATTTAAAAAGAAAGACTTGCATACTAATAAAAAACCTGTAGATTAGAAGCACATGTTGGAAAAAAAAAGGATTTTTAGGTCCAAAAAGGGGAGAAATTTGCAAGAAGAAGCAAGAGATGCACTGCAAAAGAGGTCTTTAGTATTTAGTATTTAAAATGGCAACAAAAACAACAGTACAGTTTGGTATTATATATGCAATGGGCGTCATGACAACAAAGCAAAAAAGTTAACACTTCTTTTTTAATGCTTGGTCTAATGCTTTCAAACCTATACCTCAGTACTCCAAAGATACTGACTAATTAGAAAAAAAAAAAGTTGAGTGAAGAGGAAAAAACTAATTAGGCATACGCAGTCCACCTTACATGAAAGCCAAATGTATATATAAGATGGCTATAAGGTGTGTAAGGGGAAAGATCAAAGTGACTCCACTCCATGGGTATTTCCAGAAATCAGGAAAATAACTGAAAATGTTATTGGTGTGCATAATTCTACTTGTGGATGGAATCTGGAACGAAAACTTTTACATTTAATATCTGAAAATACTTACTATCTGAAAATATTTAATATCTGAAAAGCTTTCCTACAACAAAGATCCAATTGTCTACACAAAAGAAGTACTTCCATGTGAAAGCTATAGTAGATTAGAAGGGAGAAAGGGAGATAGAGTTGTCTTTTCCTCTTTAATTCATTTAGCTATTTAGCTATTACAAAATAAAAGTTAAAATGAACAAAAATATGAATTAAAAACAGTGAAAGGACTGTACCAATATTCGGAAGCACTACACATGCATTGCTATTTATTTTACTCTGTTATTAAATGCCTGGGAGTAAAATTGAATCTGAGATGTGATCAAAATTATTTCCACAGTTTAAACATGCAGTTCACAGGAATTCATATTCCACTGAGTTCATTTTTTCCACTGGCTGCTTTTTTGTTGGTTCTCTGTCCTAGAGAGTATGCAAGCTGGAGCTGTGCTTTTAGTTTTGCTGAATGAACAAGCAGTGAGCTCTGACAAAGTGAAATGCCAACACTTACTACCTTAAACTTCCCAAATTGTCTATCCATATCACAGGAAGAGGAAGGGGAAAGCACTTGCATGAAAAGTTCTTTTGTCTCTGGAGGCAACAACAAGCTGATCTTGCGTAAGTCAATCAGGTATCCTCTTTGCAAAGCTTTTTTCCAACTGGATTTCATCACTTCAACAGCTGTTATGTGTAAAAAGCCTGATTTTCCTTCTTGTTGCTTGCAGACCATTGCTTTCTGATGGGAACAAGTTCAACTTCCTCTTGCTCCCATTCTATTTTTAAAGCAGAGACTCCTTTTGAGCAGAGTATCAAAGCATTCCACTGGGAATACAGGCACTCTTTGTCCTATGTCTGGGTTTTTTTATAATCAGAATCTGACAATTCCTCTTCCTTTACAGACAGAGATTCTGAAGACAAAAAGAAGGAGCCAGTGTATCTCCTAGCATTCTTAAGCTCCTCATTAGCTTTTTCTTTCCTTCTTCTTATGGGAACTCTCTGTGGAAGAACAGGATATTTCAGAGAACAAACGGTCTGCAGTTTCAATCCCTTGCTTTCTGGTCCTGAAAGTAAACAGAGTTTCCCAACCCCAAAATTAGCTCCTCAAAGAGCTTGGAAACTTTATCAAATAAGTAGCCTGAGGCTTATGTACTAACTGCAACAGGGACATGGAGTCCTCATGCTCAATGCTCATTCACATCATAACCCCAAATTCATCCTTCAGCAACTGCATAGTGAGTAATACTGATATTCTTAACCACAGATTTGCCTTGGACTCGGTACAGCACAAAAAATATTAGGAGCACATAAAAATGTCATTATGCATATTTCTAAATGATAATTAATCCCTACAGTGGGATGCAGTGAGATGGTTAGTCTCCCTGCACACTGTGTCAGAAGGATGAAAACCTTGCAGAGCATCAGACACCTGCAGGTTGAGAAGGACTGAGGCTGCCCAACAGGCAGCTCTAACCACAGAGCTCTGCTTAAACTCTGAACTTGGGCAACCAAAAAGCAAGAGGTGCTTAACTCACAGGATCTGAACGAGAGCAAACAGGAAATGTAATTTTGTCTGCTGGCTGCTTCAGTCCGCTGCTCAACTAAGTATGAATTCAGTAAGAACTGAGCTATCTGACTTCCTGATAAGCTATTAATAGTCAAACAGATGTCAGATACCATCTACTTTACTTTTATTCAGATTTGACTGATTTGTTAAATAATAAGCCAACCTAATACTCGCAGTGTGTGCAGGGTTTGTTTAGAGTACAGCTATTGCAGCTTGACTCCTCAGTGCACTGTTTCTGGATTCCAAAACAGGCTGAGCAGCATGCAGAAACCTATTCAGTCTTGACAAGGCAGTACTGATCTATTATGCTAGGTAGGACTGAGGGAACTTGAAAGACAGAAATATCTTGGGTTTTCACAGGTGAAAACGAAAGTGAATGAGTATTTTCCAAGTCAGTTGATTACTGAGCAGGATATTTTGAACAGCAATTTCAGGTGCAAGAATGTAAAATCCTTGTTTTAGGCTCTGTAACAATCTTTGGTCCTGGCCTTTTGTGGAGAAAAAAAGCATTTACATTTCTCCTCTTTTCATGCTCCCCACTAAAAAAAGAAAAAACTGTCCTGGCTGTTGCAAGAAAAAAAAGACAAATTATCCCTCTTTAATTCTTCCTTCCAGTCATAACTCCATATTGCAATGATTTTTTATTACTCAACTACTGCCTTATAGGAGAAAGCAAGTCTAAGTGTGCCACACCTTTTCTTCTGCAAAAAGAAGTTTAGTTTCTAGTTTTCTAGTACCTAGTTTCTGTGCTTGGACCCAATCTATTAGTCTGTTCTTTCAAGTTTTTCTTTTTATAAACATCCATTGGCTTGCTCACAAATCACACAAACTCCAAAACTAACTTTATCTGAATCTTGTAATACTATCACTGCTCATGTATTTCTGAAAACTTTTGATGAAAATCAAAATGACTTTTCCCTCTGCTTTAGGCATGCATAGCTGAGCAACAATGATTACACAGGGACTAACTCAGGCGCTATCACACATAAAGTTTTGAATGTGTGCTCTTTCTTTTTTAGTTGTAAATCAGAAAGTTAAAATCTGGCTACTGAAGAAGCTACTGATACTTACCTAAGAACACCTCACTACTCACCACAGATATTTCATATTCTGGAAGTAACACAGGCTAGCTTTTCCTCATCTCAAAGTATTAACTTCCCTTTTGTTTACTTTTTGTGGAAAAGGAACTATTGGTTTTCAGTCAAGGTACACTATCAGTTTCAAACAAACAAGATGTAAAAACGGGGTGTTTGTTGTGACTTTGAAGACAGCAATAAAAATGCACAGAAGGCATTTTGTGCAGAAAGGCCTTTACAAATTCATTAAAGCAAACAGATACAATACTGGCAAGTCTAATAAAATTCCTAAATTTGTAATTGTATGTCCCCAATACTGTATATAAACTACAGCAAAACAGGATAATCTTTGTTCAAAAGATACCTTTACTGAGATACATTTCATGATTCTATCAACTCTATTTTAAAACTGTGATGCGTAAAAATCAGAGTTGCTCTTTTTACAGCATTAAATCCACTACTAATCACTTCAGTTCATTTCCTGTTTCACTCCATGCATACGGAGGATCTTTTCAAGCTTTGATTTGCAATGCCAAAAATCGACCTGTTTTGATAAACTGTTCCCCTCTATAAAAACAACTTATCAACTGTCAACACAGTAAGCAACAAAGTAATGCAACTTAAGTCCTTTTAGCATAATATACATCTGTAATATGAAGAAATGCAGCATTCAAATCCTTCTTATTAAATTATTTTTTTTAATCGCTGATGCTTTCCAATGACTAATGTACTTTACTCAGACAGAAGAAAGCCTATTAACAGAGGCAAACCTAGTGGGATAACTCACTGATTCATCCACCAGTTTAAACAAATACTCATTTCACCTGAATTTCAAATCTTCATGTGAAAAGGTATTGTAATGAAGCAGGTAGGATGATTACAAACTTATTACATGTGTCATAAAATCCTTTAAAACAGAGAAGTTGTTTTACTTGTAAAAAAAGTTAAATGGCAATCAGGGTTTTTTTCTGTCAAAGAAAAACTCATAGAAAATAACAAAAAATTTAAATTTTGTAAATTAAAATTTAAGTATTTTATAATATTCACTACCTTCTACTACGAGTATTTTAAAAGAACCAGAACTATAAACTATACTCAGTATAATGCCACACTGTTCTATGCAGCCCAATGCAGCATAAAAATAATTCCCTGTTTTAACAAAGAGAATTTTGCCAGCTATTACAGGTGTACTTAACCCTTACACTCTAATACTTCTAAATGGAAAGAGCATCAAGTACCTAGCACTTACTAGTGTTTAACATTTTCTTTTTTTCAAACAGCTTTTAAACAAATGAAATTACTTGGGGATTTATTTTAATTGAAGATTCAATTGGACTATACATTTCTATGCAGTTTCCATAGCAACATTCATTTCAAACTAAAGAAGCTGCTTCTGTATTACTCATTATTACTAAAATTCAATTTAATGTCTCTGTTGGAACTAAACAATATTAAAAGAGGCCTTGGGAAAAATCCATCTAGCACAACTAATTAGTTTTGAAAATGGCTTTTTAAAATCCACCTAATTTGAATTTCATTCACATCAAAGCCTTAAAAGCAACAATTTTGCCACTGAAGTAAACAACGGCCAAAAGGCACAGAACTATTTTCCTCTGGTCGGAACAAAAGAAAGATAGGTGCTGTAAAAGAATGGCTCTGAGAAAGTTCACAGCCCCTATTTGCCCTAAGTGATGACTTGCCAGTCAGAATTCTAAGACTGGAATACCAACATTCCCCTTTAAAGATGCGTTTGTCTAATAATTCTTACTATTCCCATCTTGGCAGTCCACTTATAAAGGACATGACAATAGCCCAGACCAAAATACAGGCTTATTCTGAAAAAGAACAAGTAGGTCAGAGGAGGGAGTTTCTCTTTCACGTATTTTTTCTATCACTGGTCTCACTCAACATAAATTCTAATATTCCTCAAAGGCATAAGCCACATTTACTTTATTGTTTCATTGCACATTCTACCTAACTGCAGTCTCCTTCTTTTTCTTTGTGCAATAATGAAGACCAAGAATAGAAACACCTAAGCTACAACCTGCACATTAGTTATTGATCTGCTTTGGTAAATTTCAGTGTGTCCACGATATTAAATATGGGAGAGATCCATTCACTGCAGAAGAAGATTGTGTCATATATGAAAAAAAACTAACTTAAACTGCTATACATACTAAACTAAATTAATTTAAGCCAAGAAGAAGTAATTAAAAAAAAAAAAACGTTTTAAACCAGCAACACCTAAGGCAGCAAGAGGAAGAGCCATGGATTTCTAATACTAATTACAAGACATAAATTACAGCTCTTGGATCTAAGCCAATATCTTAATGGCAAGGTAATGCCATGACACACAAGCAAATTAAGTACTATCTTCATTCCCACATCTCTTATGCAGTATCTGCATGCCCTTATTCAGGTCCCAAGAGCTTACTTAGGCAAAATTTCATCAATAAGTGAGCAAAATGCTGCACAAAACTGCAAAGAGCTGATGAACTGACTTGCTTCAGAGATAGTTCTCCTGCCTTCTTCTGATAACTTTACTAAAATACACTTGTGAGAAGAAAAAAAAGAACATTTTCTATTAAAATAAAAGGATGACTATTAAGCAGATGAAGTTTACTTAAGTTGGTAGGTCTGAATTTCTATAAATTAACTAAAGAATATAATTGGCAAATTTGTATTTAGTCACATATTGCCTAGCCTAAGATTAAATTCTTTGATGCCTGACATCCCATTGCTAAGATATTAAGGACAATTCAGAATCTATATTGCTGAATGCCCACATTCATACCCCAAGTATAACTTAGAACCTGATTGCTCCACTTCATTACGAAAAAGGAACTCTACACTTCCACTTAGTAATGTGTTATTTTGGAATAGGTGATGGCAACGTGCCCACTGTGAAGTCTGTACTTTTTTACTGTCAGAAATAAGAACAAGCTTTTGAATTATTTTATTAAATGCATACCACACAATCCCATTTCTGTTACAGGGAACCATTAATGGTTGCCTGTTTCCTTCCAACTCTGAACCAGAAACTTTGAAGTTATTTTGTCATTTTTCATCATGGGAACATATGTGCATTCTTGTTTGAAAATGATGAAGGTTTTCTGAGGGAAAAACATTAGTACTGTATCTAGGAAAACATTCTGTATTTTCCTTACTAAATAAAGCAGATGATACAGAATGTAACAACATACCATAGTGTAATTGTGAGCCACCTTGTGCAAGTCAGTGCAACCCTGCGCATCAGCAAAAGATCGGATTCCAAGGCAATTGGATGGGTGAAGCTGCTTCATTAGGAATTTGCAGCATGCTTCTACAACCTGAGAGAGCTGAAGAAGGCAAGCTGTAGACAACAGGCACTCAATGTTATCTTCTTTCAATTCAAGGCGACCTAGTAACATCAAAAAGAAGATCGCATTAATTTGCTCTTATGATCTTACAAATTCCCTAAAACCCCAAGGCAACAGTATTATTTACAGATTATATGACAGAATAGAAGGGTCAGTAAACATCACCCGCAGCATTAGACAACTAACAGTTTTCAAAATTAGTATCTATAATGATGTAAGGAAAGGGAATCCTAATGAGATTCCTTTTTTTGTCAGTCATGATACATTTAATATATTCACATAATTTGTTAACTAACTGAATGCAGTATTATCAGAGAAACTTTATCCTATCAGGTTGTCTCAGGTAACAGCAATGAGACCTAATCGTGGTCTGCAGCTTTCTCACCAGGGAAGTGGATGAGCAGGCACAGATCTCTTCTCTCTGCTCACAGGACCCAAGGGAATGGCATGAAGTTGTGTCAGGGGGTTAGGCTGGATATTAGGAAAAGGTTCTTCCCCCAGAGGGTGGTTGGGCACTGGAACAAGCTCCCCAGGGAAGCGGTCACAGCACCAGCCTGACAAGAGGCGTTTGGACAACACTCTGGGGCACATGGTGTGATTGTCGGGGCGTGCTAAGGGTCACGAGTTAGACTTTGAGAATCCTTGTAGGTTCCTTCCAACTCAGGATATTCTATGATTTATTTCTATTTATTTATAAGAAATTAAATAATGTGAATAGTTTGTAAAGAGCATTTGAAATCTACAAATGGAATACAACGCTTACATGAGGACAAGTCATTACATGGAATTGTCATTTTCACTTCAATTACCTGTATATGCATATTGAACCAGAGCCCACAATGCCTTTGGCTCCACACCTTCCATCTTGATTTCTTCCTGTCTTGCTTCCCTTACATCATTGGTGAACATTGCTGCAAAGTAGTCCGAAACAGAGGAGAGAACCAATCTGAGTATGACATGCAGGAGAAAAGGAGAGAAACAGAGAAGAGAAGAAAAAAACCTTAGTCAACCTGATGTTTGTTAATTTATGATTCATTACTTTCCCCTTTGAAGAAACACTGTAGTGAGAAAAACATTTAAAAATTGACAAAGTGCTCCACGCTCTAGTTTCGCTTTCTGAATAATGAAGTACTGATACTAAACCTACATTTGCTACTGATCTAAACTAATTACCCCTTCAAAGCTCAATGACTTTTAATAGCCAACACAGACATAAACCATAACCCCCCCCACCCCAAATCCACATAAACTGGAAATGGAATATAAATATACAATATTTAAATAAAAGTAAAATTGAATTGACTTCCATTTGTATTATGTCAGATACTTTTTTAAACATGAAAGAATGACTTACCAGTCCTTTCCAAAGTACTTTAAAATGCTTTTACTCTTGGTGCGCACATATACATTCAATTACTAATACTGATAACAAAACTTGGCACAGTAAATGTGGAGATGATACAGAGTAATCTCTTTTGTAGGCATGTGTTTAGCTTTTTTTAACAATCCTTACTATTTTACGATACTGTGTAAATAAACACATTAGTGCACAATGGACACTTCTTTGGATTACTGAGAGTAAAACACTCACTACAAATAATAATGCCACTCTGCAAAATGTGCAAGAATTTCGATGTCTCAGTATGTGTTCAGAGACTAAGGTGAAAGACAAAATTATATGAGGCAGGAATATGAAACCTACCATAACTATTCAGGAGGACTGCTGGCCTTTCTCCTAAGAGACCTCCAGGAATAGCCTTGTGGCTTGGACCAATTTTTGTGCTGCGCAGTTCACTGTTGCCTTGCCCATGGGGAATTCAATATAAATACACTCGATACATGTAGTGATCAATACAAACAGCAAGCCCAAGAACCAGGCCTACCGAAAATCCATTAAACAGTCCATATGCATACATTCAATTAATCTAATACTTCAGGCAGTTTATGCTGTGCTGAATCATTATAATGGTGTGTTAAAATGACAGAGGTCAGGGACCACAAACCAGAGTAAAACTACTTGAAAAGGTGAGCACCGGTGCTTCAGGGAGGATTTGCAGGTACATATACAAAGTAATGAAATAGAAGGAGCTGTCTCTTAGTTAATTAACTGCAAAGTAATAAAATTTTGACTAATTAATTTCATAATACTTTTTTTTTGAGAATTTTCTGATCATTGACCATTTGGTCAGGCTTACCGTAGGATAATCCTTTTTTTCTAGCTGCTGAGGCAACAGAGTAGAGTTAGGAGTGCATGGGGAAAAGATTAATTTTATTTTAACACCTTGTATGACTGAAGTTTTGTCAAAAGAAACAAAGTTCTGTTCTTTTACAGAAAAATGAAATTCTGTTCTTGAAAGATGAGATTTATTCTGTGGGTGACTTGTTAAGTAAAATTAGAACTTTCTGCCAAGGTAGGGCCTGGGCATCACTTCTAGGCATTTTAACCTCAGGTTTAATGAAATCTGCATTTAAATGAAAATACCACCTCCCAGAGATCTATAGAGGTGGAGTAAATTAGAGAGTACATTCATGTAAGTATCAAGGGAGAATTTCTGCAATTGCTTTTGATGCTAGGATGAGATGACAAGATCAGATTTCTATGTACAAAATAGGGGTTCTCACTGGAAGAGAAAGTGGTTTGAATAACCCAAGTATCTCTGCAGGTCCAATGCAGAATTTAAAAGGCAAAACAACCAACTTAACATATTCACATCTGGCAGTTCTGACTTGGAACTTCTACACAGAATAGAGCTTGAAAAAGACAGGTCTTCTGCAATGGGAAAGAGAACTTAATACTTAGTCATATCACAGTTTGGGGGTTGTTTTTTTTTTTCCTTCCCCCAGCACTGCAACTGGACTAGGTAGCTGCACTATTATTTAGAAAACATCCAGACTGTATACATTTTAGCAACAACTGCTGAAGAAATGCCAAATAATAACACGAAGGCCCAATGCCTTCTACCAGAGGTTTTTAATACCAGCAAATTTCTCCCTGTAATTTCGAGACACAAGAGTCCTCCAAGAGAAATTAACAGAAATGTAATCCATTTACTATTTTTGCAAACGTGTTCAGATCCATGAGGAGGTATACATGCTTCACAGTGGTAAGTGCTTTCCAGAGCATGACTTGCATATGCTGACAGAGGATGTGAAGTCCAGAGGTAGTTTAATACAGGTAATTTGAAAAAGGACAGATTATACTGAGAGCAGTTTTGTAATAATTTCACAATAAAAAGCCTTAGAACAGGTATCCACATTTTTCCTCTAATTCAACTAATTTAGAAAAAAAAGCTCTTTCAAAGAAAGAAATGTGATTAAAATGTACAGTGACAATGCATCAAGGTGACACTGAGCTAGGATAAAAGAAAACAAAGGCAGACTTTCAGCCGACTGGCCTTTTCTTGTCCTATCCTTTTCCCACTAGTCAATAAAAATCAGTTACTGCTATACACGTGTGATTTGATATTCACTTGTTCATTGATCTTTTAATCTCACAGCTAGTAACTTATTTTTCTTCCAATTAAACTGCATTCCTACATACAGACTATAAAACACAAAGCAACTAATACCTTCGTATAACTCAAGAATCCATGGAAAACTTTCCCCACCCATATTTGACCTTTTTGCTAAAAAAGCAGTAAAAAAGCTAAGCGACATGTATGATTTTTTTGAAAGAAAATCTGTGCTCTGACTACAAAAGCTGACTAAATGACTATAAAAGCTACACTGATATTCACAATCTCCCTGCTAAATAGAGGCATCCTGGCTCTGTTAGCGTCTAACAGAGTTACCTTGTGTTATTTATTAATCATTAGAATTAACATATCACGAATTCACTGTGAACTATTGATGCTACAAAATACTGCCTTTCCTCAGTTTAGAAACTGATGAAAACTATGAGTTTTGTATTCAGAGTCTGTAGTGTTTTTTTGCTCCTAAGAGTAGTATTTCTTGCATAATTGGCCCAACCA
Source organism: Pachycephala philippinensis (assembly GCA_013397055.1). Classification (NCBI taxonomy): domain Eukaryota; kingdom Metazoa; phylum Chordata; class Aves; order Passeriformes; genus Pachycephala; species Pachycephala philippinensis. The sequence continues at coordinate 232,820 of VWZT01008433.1, forward strand.
AAATGCCTACAAAATTAGTGTATACTGATATCTAAGAGGTCTCTTAAGATTACAGAAGAACCCAACCACAAAACAACAAGAAAAATTCTTGGTACAGTTGGCATTGTATTGTTTGATTGTGGATGTTGAACATATTTACCTTTACTCTTCTTCTTACCTTATTACCAGCTATTGCTAAATATTCAATTCTGCATAGGTAAGATCACAAGAATTTAGCTACTGAATTATATGCAGTAAGCTGCTCTTTTACAGTGCACAGGAAAAACAGAGAGAAAAGGGAACACATGAATATCAGGATTTTTCATCTAAGAGATCATAAGATGTCTGAACAATTAATCTCTCTGCAAAAATACTCAACAGCTATGGTCTAAATACTGACAAAACCTGTGTGTTTCAGTACATTCTTCTATTCTTACAGGAGGCTCCAAGGCTACTGATGTCTTTAATTTCTGTGGTTTGTATTGATCCAAAATTAGAAAGATCTACCATGACAGCTTAACTTATTTTAAAGAGTTTTCCACTGAGAGCCAGTAAAATATGTGGCACACTTTTAAAACCGCATTTGTTGGAACTGCCACAAGCTGCATCTTCTAGACAGTTTTCTAGGTCACCAAAGCAATTACTATCTAAAATGATGACAGCTGCCAAACCTGGCAATTTCCAGGTTTAGTATCTCCCAACCCGTCTCACCTGACAGAATGAAGTGAAGCTGCTTAAGATCTGAAAGATAAAAGGGACTGTTCCTGGGCAGCTCCTTGTTTGTGGCTGTGTAACAGCTGAAAACCATCCTAGGGAACTCACTATTAGCATTCACTGGAGTTGTAAGGTGATACTGAAGAGTTGTGCTCTTTCAAACAAGCTTCCTAAACCCTAGAGTACATAAGGTTCCATTTGCCTTTCTTCCTTAAGTCCCATGTCTTTTGACATCTTTCAGTGTCAACAGAAAGACAGACAATGGCTCTGCCCAGACTGCTGATTAAAGGATGTGGAGCAGGCTTTAAACGCCCTCTGGGCAGGAATTTACACATACATCCCTTTTCTTAAGTGAATGTTCTAATCAGTAGGTTATTACCAAACAAAGCGAGCTTTTATTATGGATATAGCAGTTAGCTGAATGTAATAAATAAATGGCAGACATCTGAAATTGCAGTGGACACAGAATAAACACCTGCTATGAAAAACTTAATTAAATTAATTAAATTAAAGCATGCAAAATTTCTTTATGGAACTGCAAGCTAAAGGGGTGAGAATACAATACATTTCTTCCTAGTGGAGAATGGTCCCCTTTTCCTACTTGCTTCTGACCTTGTAAATAAGTTTTTAGCTATAATTTCAGCACAGAATAAGAAGATAAACACTTTCGGAACAATAGAGAATGCCATATTCAGAAAAATCATGACTACAAGTGATGCTTTTATTTATAGTAGACTCATAGCCTGAATTCTTCGAACAGATACAAAACCTCTCAGAATTTCACAGTAATGTTGTACCTGTGCTTATTACCAATGCAGACACCAAACTCATGTCTCTTTTCTCTAAAAACATACATCATGCAGCTCACAACACTCAACAAAAGTAGAAACTGATAATTTAAAAAATACACGAATTATTAAAAATACCAGGTTCAAAACAAAAAATCTGAATACTCCTCTCTATATACGAGTGTAATTAATATTAATAATGAAAAATGTTCTTTCTTACCAGCTCTATGTGACCACATACTATGAAAAACTCTTATCTTTCTTATGAAAAAACAAAGGAAAACAAAGCTGTCCAGTGTAAGTGAATTTTCTATTTTCTTACTTATCTTAGAATACCAAGCCATTAAGCTAAGATCTATTTAATACATCTTCTGTTGCTTATTGAGTCTCAAGACAAAATAATCACTGGTGTTCTGAAATGCCCTGACTGATCTAGCCTGTAGTCAATTGCAAAGAAGTCAGAACTTGCATGGAGGCAGCAAAAAATACTAAATGATTTTTTTCTTATAACATTGGCTACTACAAGTACATAAAGGCAGTCATCTTGTTGAATTTCTATAAAATTTAAATCAAATTTAAGATTTCCATCTTTATCTTTCACACTCTGAAAAAAATTCAGTTTTTAATGAGATACTTTGGACCTACTGAGATTAAGACTGTAGTTATTGCTATGTTTCTCTGTGAAAACAGAACACTAAGACTAAGAACTTATTATGCAGAAGGCAAAGCTTCTTTGTAAGTTGCTCCAACATAATAAAGTGAACAAGGGACAATCGTAGGCCTCCCACCTCCTGCTACAAGCACAAAGTGTGCTTCTTTGGCCTTAACTTTCACGCATATTTAACACACAATATACCAACTACAGCAAAATGTTTCTCCTCAGAAGAGAAGTCCAGAGCAAACCACAGGTAGTAGCATATGCCTCATGCACTACAGAAATAGATACAGTAGCAGAAACTGGAGAAGCGAAGCCAGTTATTCTCTAAATAAATGAGAAACAAGTGTGATCCACATTAAAGGACTTTTTAGCATGTTGTCTATCTGTTTATTTCATGGCAAATAAAATCTTCCAGTCCTTACAAGATACTCACAGCTGTCCTCTGCACCTTTTCTACACATTTTAACTATTACATAAGCCATACTCCAAACGTGTATTGCAAAGGGGTTACCTTGGCTACATAAGGAAGTAAAATGATTTCCTTATTATAATCACTGTTTTTTCCTGTTTACACCACTCCAAAGTTTTTTGACCCTAAATTACTTGAGCATGTGCCCACTAGGGGTGTGTGTATTCCCTGTTTTCATCTGATTCATTCTTTTCACAGGGACAACACAGTTCAGTGACTAATCTGAACATTTCTTAAAATGAAGTCTCTGAGAGCAACAGCAAGTTACGGTTTAAATGCCTCCCTGATCCTCAAGTCAGTTCCCATCCCCATGCTGTCATTCCCTCAGCTGAGTCAGCACAACAGTGCGGATAATATCCGAATAAAAGCAGAAATCTAGCTTTTTAAGGGAAGTACCAACTCCAAGCCAGCAACCTCTTCCCGTCTTTTTATTACTGTTACAGTATTGAGCTGTAGTTTCACTCTGGGAGTAGGGATGAGCAATGGAAAACAGGAATGCTTTAGGATGCTATTTCTATGATTGTAGACCTCAACTTAGGAAACCACAGCTTAACTATCCTTAGGTTCCTATTCAAACTACAAATACTGTGCATTAAATACTGTAATGTGCTTCAGTTACACATGCCTGTGTTTCGCAATCTTTGGTAGTTTCCTAGCTTTTAAGTGGCATGCATATCATCTGTTAATTACACAGATGACAGAGAGGGTAATGTTTGAACTAATTTAGACATCTAATACTGTCAGTGTTCAGAAGTCTCCTATCAAAGGACTCTTCTTACTAAGGGAGCAATAAAACTTTAATGTGGACAGAAAACTGTCCTTATTGCTAATGGTGACTCCAATAACATAATTGCTAGTACAAAGAAAAAAATTAAACCTTAGAAAAAAATTTACATCATTCTTTGGTAAAGAAACCATTACAACTTATAATATTCTGGGAGTGTATTTGGGATTTTTGGGGCTTTAATTTTGTTATGCAAATATCGTAAGTATACTTGGAAACAAAAAGAACATGGTTTTTTTTTTGATTCTGTATTGCCTACAACAGACAAATTAACTTTTAGTTTCCAAATAAATGCTAAAAAAACATATACATGTTTAAAGTATTCTAAATTTTTTTGTCTTCTGTTTTGTTTTGTAGACTAAATTGTTCTGACTTTTTTTTAACAGAATGTGGGACACATTTTGAAGGTGCATTTGTAAATAATTATGAAGTTATTTCAAATTATAATAAACTTACCTGTGAGCTGGAATTCTACGATCACCAGCAACTAACACCACATCACATAGCTGATTGTGTCTAAGATAATTCTCCATCTTTTTAAAAGTTTGTTCAGCGTGGTTGAGAGCCTGAAAAAATTCATCTGAGGTACAGGGCTCCATTGTTTGACAAGATGATAAGGTGTGACTGCTGTTGGAGGTTCTGCTGAAGACAATAACAGAAATCTTAGTTCACACAATATTAAGGTGAAGTTTTCTCTACAAAGGATAAAATAAAAATCACATGTGATTTTAAAATTGATATGCATTATTTGTTTTAATATATATTCCCTTGCTATTTTATTTTTCTTCATATGCATACTTTCTTTCTCCTTCCTAATCTAATCTAGACCCCTGTGAAAAAAGTACAATCATTTCATGTTGTATTCTTCAACTAAGAGACACACAGAGACTGGCCCAGCAATTGTATCTGTAGTGCTTGTCAGGTGGTTAAAGAACATCTACCAAGACCCTGCAAACTGAAAAGTAATGGACGGATGGCAATAAGAAACCACCCCCCCCCGCCCCGCCACTTATGTTTCACACTTAGCCTAAGGTGGCTAGAACAAAACTCAGCTAGTAAAAGCATGTGGGCATGCAGGGGAAAAAACCACAAAGAAACACATTGATACACCACCACTCCTATTGCACAAAGCCTTGTGTCTGAGATCTAGCACAGCAGAAGCCAACAGAAATGAAAAGCAAGGGTGGATGGGGAGAAAAATTATTCCTGTCCCTATACACAAACACAGAAGAGTGGGAAAAAACAGGAATAGAGAAAATGTAAAAGGAATGCATGGGCCTAGGAGATAAAGGAAACGAATCCTAATTATGTACACTGTGGAAAGCAGATCTTCTTGCTCACAGTTCTTTAACTGACTACTACTTAGTTTTCAACAATGCAGGCAACTTATAAAATACTCTGGATCTACCATAACATTTGGAAGGACATGGTTTCACAAGACCTGCATCCAGACCCCTGCTTCCACAAAGCTGTCATGAACAGAGGCAGCATGCTTGGGGCTAAATTCACCACAAAAACTATCTCACTCCTTAGTGTAGGATACTCATTTCAAGATAGAGCTCCTCAAAACTAAAGTCTAAATTTCCAACAGAAGATTTTCTGTAAAGTAGAATGTTGTGGTTTGGTCTTGGGTTTTGTTGTATGTTTTGGTTTTGGGGTTTTTTTTGCATGTACCAAGATAGCTAAAAAGGCCAAGCAGTTTGGTACTTAATTCAGAGGTAAATATCTCACAAATGAGATACCTGCCTACTGACTGCCCTTGGGGGACTTTATGTTAGATGTTCTCGCTGAAGCTGTTGTTAGCCATTTATTTACGTGTCAACTTCCTCCCTGCTCCCCACAGCCCACAAGTCTCTTGTTCTGCTCCACCACCGGCCCTTTAACACGCTGGAACAAGTATTCTTTGTGGCCATTTTGGAAACTGAATCAGGGGCTCATGCAAAGATGTAACCATGTAACCAGGGACAACATGATATTGGCCAACTGGGTGGCATTCTCAAGGGAATGAGCAAGATGTACTCCATGAAAGCAACTCTTTAACCAGCAGCCCTGAAAAATTAAAACAGAAGTGGAAAGAGTACGTCGCTGGTCAACACACAAATACTTAGGAAATTATTCTGTATCTCTGTATCACAATTTAGCACATTCTCAATTGTGTTAATCCATGTTGTGGGTTTTTTTGGTTTGTTTGGTTGTTTGAACTATATTTTAACCCATATTCCTCAAAGTAACTCCATTAATAATAAATTTTTAAAATTACATGCTATCAGGATTTTATTTACATTACAACCTTACGAAGTGTTTTGCAGATGGAATGGAAGAAACAACAAAGGAAAAAGTTTTCCAAGCCAGCACTTGCTGGATCACAACATCACTGAAGCTACTGCCAGCTTCAAAACTGCCCATGTGTACATTCCACACAGAACTCAGTCATCACTCTCGTTCAATAAAGAAAAATAATTGCAGTGGTGTCTGTTTTTCAGTACCTACAATAAAGCACATATTCAGGACACAAGAGAGTCAAGCCTAGCTCTCCCCCTCATCTAAAGACATTCAATCCTGTACCTGTCCTCTAGCTTACAACTTACAAACCATTTTCCATAATGAAGGAACAGGAAAAGAAAAGAAAGACTAAGGTTCAGTGGTCCATAAAGAGAACATGAAAGAGACAGTCTAACAGTTCCGGTATTTGCAAAAAAAAAAGAAAAAATAATGCTTCAAAAGCTATTTGTGCCTATTACCCTGTGACTGGATATGAAAAATTTAAATGCCCCTCCTTCTACAAACTGTTTTACGAATCTTTTTCCAGTTTCATTTGCCACAGCCATGACAGCCTGGGAGACTTCCTAAAGAACTTACATCCTCAAAGGTCAATGAGTCTGCAGTGAAAGAAAAGACATATCAGAGGATTCTGTAGCTCAAAAACTCAGGGTGGGGAGGCAGACTTAGATTGGAAGTTACAACACACTAACTCCAAGACTGATCATACAGAGCAATACTGCAGAGTTGCTACCACCTGCTACATTCAGACCTTGTCTTCAAATAATTACAGACATTTTACTAAACTGTTCAAGGTCAGCACACAGCTGATGAGTTCTGGAATCCTGCTTGTATTTAATGTTCAAATATAAATATACATTTTATATTATATTTTAATACATTTCCCTACTTCAATCTACAGTAAAGTAATTCCAGTATTTTAATGCATGCCTGGATGAAATGAACCAGATACAACATTCTGCACACTAGGTATGCTCTAGGTATTTTTAGCTTTATCTCCACCATGCCTTCAAGGTCTGTAGATTGCTGCTAAGGCACCACCAAAAAAGTTAAGAAAAACCAATCTAACGCTAATAAGCTTACACTTTCTATACAAGAGTCTGCACAGCTGTTGGAGAATTCTTAAAAGTGCACAAATCCAAAAGGATGATCATTGCCTCAGGGATGCAGGAAAGTTAACAAACAGCAGCAATAGAGGAAATCTAGGAGATGAAAATCCGCAGAAGAATTCAAAACTCGCTGTCCCAGTAAACAACCATTCAAGCTGATGCTGCTTACAAATGACACATAGGAGTATGATGTGAACAGTATTACAGCTGACTAGCTCTGATTCCTGAACCTGAATGGTCTGTCTGCATCTCAGATGCAACCTTGGTCAAAGATCTGGTTATAAACTTGGAATTGAGCTCTATACTAACACCAAATTAATTTGACAGCAGCTCTCCTCTAAATGAATCACATAACGATTTACATGATGTCATAATGACAAAGACCTGATCTAAATGCTTTTCTATGTGTGCTATATGACAAGGCAAAGAGGAAGAACTGATACAAACCAAGCAGTGGGGCTGCTTCTGTTACTTTATGTTTTTAGGGCTTGTAACTGGGCAGTAAGTTACAGAGGGGCACAGAAGTAAAGTAACTCTGTAAGCTTTGACAAAAGATTTTTTAAAAGGACATTTTCATGCACACAATTTATTTGTAAAGGAGGCAACTGGGTTTTCACATGGGAAAAAAAGCCCTTTGAAAACTACATAGATGAAAGTGTTGGTATGGGGTTTTTTTCCTTGAGTCAACATATAAGAAGCCATATTTTAGACTACCAAGAAAAACCATTTAATTAAGTTCTTAATATCAGAAAAACTCCAGGTGTTAGGCAGAATTATGTAGTCTGTCCAAGAGCTTATACATTCTTAACAAAGAAAGTGAACAAAACATGGTTTAAGTACAGTCTGCCCATAAGACAGAGACAGATAACAATACAAAACAAGTCCATACATTACCATTAGTTACATATTAAATTGTATTGACACTGAACTCAAAATTTATCTAAATTATTTATTTTAAAGCATGTAAGTAAACATTAGCATGAATTAAAAGACAGTAATAGAAATACAAAAACCTCTAGATGCTACACATGATTAAGCACATAATTTAAAAGATACTTCCAATTTACTAAGTTCAAATCCTTCATGCATTTTCTCTAGTATACAACTGTCTGCAAAAAAAACCCAAGACTTTTTAAAACCTCCTAAATAAATAGCTGCAGTTCTCCAATTCTACAAAGCAACAAATTAGTTTTGCCATATGTACATTATTTTCTTACAATTAAGACCAAGTTTGTAGTATTTTCAATCTACACATTTATCTTTTAAAATGACATGTTTTTTCCTACAATGATTGCCTTGCTATGAAGAGAATATCCTAACTGGGGTAATGCTGTACATAAAAGTTTCCCATCACAAGTATATGTTGCTGAAATGGAAGGTGATATACCTGTATCATATCCAGTGACATAGCTATTTAAAAATTCACATCTGAATGTCATTTAAAATGGGATCTCTTCAGAGGTATGTCACTTACAGCTACATAGTTGTTGCAGCACAGTGAGACTGCTGTTATGTTGCAGCAGTATATAGGATTTCCTTTCCCAGTAATTCTAGTATTTTGACATCTGGCGATAAAAGCAAATACACTGAGTTCACTTCTAAGCAATTTTATTCTCCTTCCTTTCCTTGAATTTTTAAAGGTCATACATACAATAAACAGTTAGTATTTATATTATGGATTAATTTGCCTTTCCACTAAACTGATTCTTCTCCTAAGGAATGAAAAACACTGAACTGCTATAAACAGATTGATCTGTCCTTAATATCCTTTATTAAACAGTGTACCCTTTTAAGTAGCCACACTTTCTGAAATGCCACATCAGTGCAAAATTACCTTAAAAGCAAGAAAGCAAACATCATAAAATGTTCTGAAATGGTAAGCTATTACGCACTACATGAACTACAAAAGAGGAAAAATACTTTTAGTGAAGAATGACTGACTTATGCAGTAAATGAAATAAAAGAATTAAACTGGTATTTCACAAGAAAGGTTATTAACTTGCCTAATTTACAACAACTGGTAAACAACTTCCATTCAAGAACAAATTTTACAGTTTCATCTTCAGTAACAATGTGTAAGAAAAACATCTTTACAGACGCAATAAAACCATTTTTTCTTTTTATGCCAGATGCACAGTTTAAGACAACCAAATGGGTCACTGCAATCACTTTAAAGCACAAAATGATTGAATTTCAACAGATATAATTTTTTCTTTGATTTATAGGGTATTTTTTACAGTTCATTCTCTGTCTTCTATAGGCACACATGGAAACATGAGGTCAGAATCAGAAGCAGCTTACATTTTCATAATTTTCTCCTAACTGAAATAACTAAACAATCAGTATCACTTCAAAATAAAGTAGAAAGCATCCTGTAACATTACCATGTAATGGGCAGTACCTTGTTCATAGCAGCATGTACTTGTACACTGTTTAAAACACAAGTGCTTCCATGTTTGCGCTTTGTTTATCCCCACTGACTGCGTTTTAAAAAGGTCCTAGTAAACACACAGAACCTGATTATAATTAATAATCTGTTTCTGATGCACAATAGCTGCTAGGTTTCTGAAGCATTTTAGTTTGGAATAAAGGCTAGCCTCTATATGCATGCTAACTATAAACATGAAATGAAAACATGTTTCTTACAATAGGAAAGTAATAATTAACCTGCACGAGCTGCTGTCCGATTCATTTTCTTCTTCACTTGCTCTATCATCTGTTCCTTGTCTGTCAAGCCAACGTGCACCTCCACAGTCTTCTGCTGAGAATTCAAATGCAGGGATTTCTGAGGTGGATGCCATTGGCCAAAGAGGTGAATTCTGGAAATCCTGTTGGCTGGACCTTCTGTAACCAACTGATGTTAAAGGTAAGTTATCTGAATCTAAAAACTTTGTGCCACCAGTTGTTACATTTTGTCCTCTGTTCCAGAAGTCTCCTTGATGGTTTTCAACTGCAGAGTTAGGGGCTGATGCCTGATGACCAAACCATCTCCATCTGATTTTTAAAATCTGCTTCACGTCAAACTCTTTACGAGAACCAGACATTCTTAGTGAAAGCCAGCGATCGTCTAGGCAACAGGGTAAGAAGCAGCACACATAAAAGAAGATTTGTGCACCCAACCAAGACAAGAGAAACACATGCTCTGCCTGTCTGTGGCAAGCAGATTTTCTACAGAAGGAGGGGAAAAAGCATTGCAATCACACAAAAAAGGCTTCTTTAACGGTATGCCATTTGAATATAAACAAAAGGCAACAGACAGTGAAAAACGCTGAGATAAAAGAGGAGGTGAAACAATCACCTCCATCAGGAAAAATGCTGATCACTTCACCCTAACAGCTCCGAGGCTGTTTCTGTTGCTGCCTCTGACCATTAGGTTTCAAAACCACCAAACAATATTCATTAAAGCCCTTTCAAGAGCTAAATACCACCCCCTTTTCTTAAACCACAAATGACAGCAAAGCAATTCCTATACTGCATCTTACAATCTGTTTCTTATTCTGTTAACTCTTGCTGCTACCGAGAGGAAAAAACTGCAATAATCAAATTAAATCCTTTCTATCCTCCTAAAAAATGAATTTACAGAGAAGACTTAAAACCAACCCAAAGATAACTGATTATGCTGCAGAGAAACTGAACTGTAAATAATTCTTTTTCCCATTACAGGACATGCACTAACTTAAAAAGGACAAGACCAGCGTCGGAAGGCTCAAGGGACTAGCAGTGGAGGCTATAAAGCCTTTCATCTTGATGTGCTTTGATTAAAATCTAGGTCTGCACTAACTGAAAATTTCTATCTGAAATGAGCTAATGGTTTCCATTCACTTATTCATCACTAAAACAGAAAGCAAGAAAAAGCCAATTGGTCACTGCAAGACACCAGACAAACCCCTGCAAAATAAACAACATGACGACTGCTAAAAAGGCTTCTTTCTAATCATATACTATCAGCTGTTCCACATCACATTAGAAGTACTGTGATGGAACAGTGAAAAACAGAGAGCATACTTTTGAGACAGAACTCCCTCTAGGATTGGTAACTTACATAACATCTTAAAATATCCAGCAAAAGTTTTTACTCAAATGAGGAACAGAAAGCCAAAAGCACAAAATACATGATGACCAATTTACAGTTCCTATGAAAACCAGCCTATTTCCTCTATGACATATGAAGCTAGTTAGGTATAAAATGCTGAGATTAATTTCAGTCATGTGCAAATTGTAGCAATAATTTTAGAACAACAAAGCGGCACTGGATTTTATCAGTCCTTGATACAGAGATCTGTGTTTTCAAACTTTACAGTTCAGTTAGTCTGTTCAACTCTCCAGGACACATATGCAACAAATTTACAGGAAGTGCTTCTTTACTATCCTACAGTTTTCATCAAAAGTGAAAGCCACTATCTCTCAGATGAACATGATGAACTCCAAAATACGGACTCTTGTAATTAGGATATCTGCAGTATTCTTTAGAACAGGCTATATGCAGAGTCCATATGAAAACTTAATCAGTGCCAAATTTTACCACCCAAAACCCAAACACTCTGTTTCAAACTCAGTGCCAGGAGAATATCATGCTATTTTCTGAGGAAACACAATGCTGAAGCGCTAGTTTTAACCTGGAAAGCTCACCCGTTGTTGCCCAGAGCACAGTTATTTATCTAAGTGCTTCTCACAAAGGCGAGCAAAAGCTCATGTCTACAGAAACTACATTCCAGCTGTTCCCTCTAAGAGATCCATTTCAGAGTGTGTACCTTGCTGGCATCCTGGCCTACCAGAAGCCAAATACTGAGACCTTTGCAGCATTTTCAGAAAACAGCTGAAGATACTTTGGATGCAAGATGATTAAGGAGGTAAATCTATAAAGCTCTTACCATCTTTCCTGGGGATTTAATTTAAACACAGAGACAGGGAAATATTTAAGAAAGGATTAATGATTTAATATATTAGCATGAAAATGATATGGATGTTTAACCAAAATGATATGACATGTAGACCCTACTCATCTTGTACACATACAGCTAATTATTAAACGCTTAACTGTAGTGTTCAAATACCATCATTTGTGTAACTGCAAGTTGAGTGAAACCAGAGTAAGGCTTAAGAAGTAAAAACAAAATGGCATCCTTTTATTCATCCTCTCCTTCAGTTTTGTACTGGTGCCAGGTGTTCATCAAGGGTGAAGAAATAGGACAAGCAATCGGTGTATTTGTTAACATTCATCAAACCAGTAATATTTTAATCATCCATTTAACTATAAAAAGTAAGCTTTAAATACCTTTATTTCTGCTGGTATGGTAAATCCATTATACATAAGGAGTGACCTGGATTCTCATTCTTGTATAACAGACTCATTTAAAATTCAAGCTGTCCCAGTACAAGTCTACTAAGACAGTGGCAGATTTGCCAATTCTAGTGTTTTTTCAGCACTTTTCATCAATTCACTGGCAAATACAGCCCAATTACTGCTTTTCTTTGGCTGTGAAGCTATGGGCTCAAACAGAGATCAGAAAACAAAATGTGCTGTAGTTGTAACAGACCAAACCACAAAACTGTTTTCTATTCTCTTTCATTTTTCTAGATTAAAGAAACTCCTTTACACACTCTCAAAATTACAGTTCTAAGAGTGACTGCATAAATATCTAAAATATTTCTCTGTTTCATAGGAACATTTGTATTACAAATGACAAGATAAGACAAGTACCAGTTAATTCTTCAGTTTAAACTGACAGTATTCCTCAGAAATAATTGAGGGCCTCTCGTTTTGGACAACCTTTGTTTCTATGAATAATGTGATATCTTTTATCAGATCCCCAGCCAGGAGTTAACAGACTTCTGAGGAGAGCTCAAATAATGGACTGTTAGGACTTCCACTGACTAGCATCACCCAAACCTCGACTTTGACATCTCATCTGGTGATTGGTGCTCACAAATCCAAATGCCCACCCTCCATGGCCTCCCATCACACATCATTCTAATGCACTAACACATTTCTCAGAACCTGCTAAAACCCATCTTAGTCAAGCACAGTATACACAGACTTGGCAAGGATTCTGCATTATTTTTTAATCTACTAAGGCAAAAGTTTACGTTTATTGAGAAAACAAGAGTGCTTACATCTATTTTTTCTGACCTTGGGCACTGTGGCAGTTTCTATTTTGTGGTGAATCAAAGTAACATTTCAAATATAAGTACACTGTCACCTTTGAGAACATAATTCTGTTCGTATTAACGAGGTTGTGTCAGCTTACTGTGAAAACAATTTTGAGAACTCTGATTTTTAATTGAACAGACTGATATTCCTTCAAGTGGAACACCTGAACATTTAAGCACATAATTTCTCTCATATGAAGAGCATCACAAAGCTATAAATGCCTGCAGTTAGCAATGGGGCAGAGTTTCCCAGATTCTGGCTTGTGAGCAAAAAGAAATACCTAAATAAATGCTGTATGTTAAATCTGCAACTGTGTAAACAGGTAACACCAAGAACATAGCATGACCGATTTAGAAATTGCTCTTTTCAAAATCTTCAGTTTATCCGCACAGAGATAAAAAACTTTTCTTTTTCTACTAACCAAAAAACTTACTACACTGACATTCTCTGATATTATATACATTTATTCATAGAAGTGTTAAAGGAAGATTGCAATCCAGCATAACTAGTTAAAATTTTAACAATTATAGTCCTCAGATACTTCTACTGTATATTTTGTGGGAAGGTGTACTTCATATTTAGAGTGTATCACTGGGAAATATGGAAATATTATTATTTAAATAGTAAGGCCTAGTGCTTTTATTCATTACGATTTTTCCTTTTTCTTGCCAAAGGAAATCTATCAAGTTTTCAAATAAACAAACATGCTTATGGAATGCTTTTTTGAGGCACTTTTAAGATTTAAATCTCAACACTACTTTTCATGGTAACATTTTCCCTCTCACTACTATGATTTGGCTCCAAAACCTTTCACCACTCAACTTCAAGGCATTTCAGATACGATATTTTCAAGGTATTTAGTGTATCAAATGAATTTTAAAAGGGGCCATAAAAGCTCAGCTAGTCCCGAGAAGATATTAATGATCCTTTTAAGTGCCAATTAAGAAAGTAAACATCAAAATAACTACATAAAGTCTTTGTTGTGACTGCAAGAGCTGTTTTTTGCTTGAAATAATACTGCTTAACAAAAGTATTAAATATAAAAAGATAAGTTTTAGACGTAAGTAAACTCATTAAGATGTGAAGAAGTAATATTGTCAATGTTTAGTGATCCTAGATGTGTATTTGAAAACAAGAAAGGTTCGCTGGCCATAAGATGTTCGTCAATTAATCAAATACATACTTACAGCATTAAAAGGCATTCAAAATTTAACACTTTTTTAAATGGGATTTTCAAACTTTAAAATATTAATTTGAGGCATTAAAATAACTGCTCAAAGAAAACTGCTATAGGTGAACTTCAAACTGCAATTCTGCTTATAACTACACTTATGTTAGAAGAAGTGTTAAATATTTCCTTTCTTTTTTCTTCCCTGTTCCTGTGTTCCAGACCCAAAGTTACAGAAATAGGTCAACGAGGACTTCAGGAAGATTAATATAGCAATATTAATGATTCTATAAAACAATAATCACTTCCTATCCCAAAGCTTTATATAAATGCAAACACTTCTTGTTCATGGTTATGTGAAAAGTGCCTTACATCAGCAGCTACAGCATAGTTCATACAGGAGAAAGAGAGGAAAACATCCTACAGCTACTGACTTTATGTACTTGAATTCATTGTTCTGACTGGCAGAAATGAGCTGTAGCCAAATTACTGGTACTTCATCGCAACTTTCTGCCACTTCGCATTGTACATTTCCCTTGAAACACTGACTTTGGAGCAGTCAGCTTAACAACAGGATGAAAAGACCTGTACGGAATGACAGCCTGGTTTGCTGTTTATTTTATTCAGCTAAGGGTGGGGTGGGGGGTGAACAAGAGAGATTTCCACATATAATACAAGACTACACTGTCACATCCAAGCTCAAATATCATACTGGTTCACACACAACAGAAGCTGTGATCCAAGACATTTATATTTCTTCAAGATTAAAACATTAACATTGCTTTATTCAATGAATACCGAAGCATTATCAGGGGCTGCACCATCTACAAGTAAAGCCACAGCGTAGAGCTATTACTAAGCAAACAGCACAGTAAGCTTATTCACTCTCAAAAAAATCTGCACTCCAAGTCCATCAGGTCAGATGTGGTTTTTAAGTTAAAACTTACTTGTAATACAAAATGGACAACACTGCGAAGCGCCAGTCTCTCAAAACATAGAACCAGTTTTCTGTACCAAAAGGCTCAGGCAGCAACACACAAGGTGAAGATTAGCAAAAGATTCCCAGTTCATACACTCCAGGAATACTGGTAGCACCAATTCTAATAGAAACAAAGTAGAGACAGTAATCTGAGAGAGTAATAGTCCAGCACAAATCATCTCCTTTAGAAAAGTCACTGTTAAGGAAGACTGGTGACAAAAACACTGTTCTGGAGACATTTAAAGAAGTCCTGCTGAAAGTAAAGCCATTCTTTCGAACCGGTTTAGGAAGGTATTGCCTCATAAAATTACAAAAGACCATAGAGGACAGATGGAAAGATTGAGGCAAATCAAAACAAAATAACAAGGAGATAGTTTCCCTTTGTAGGCAAATCTGCTGGCAAACTAAAGACAATATTTTAACATTTTTCCAAGACAGCAGCAGTCTTATTTCATCATGAAGTATTCAGATTTCCTCAAAAACTCACAGGAAAATGAATAAAGGACAACATTACCAACATTGTCAACAGCAGAGTGGTTGTTTATTTGGTAAAAAATTACAAGTATTCACAGTTCTACATTAGGCACCATATAAAAACCCACCAGGTTATGGCACATTAAAAAAAACAGTGAAGAAGCAGATTTGCAAGTGTTTAGGTAATGCAACATACTGCTCCATGCCAGACTACACAAACTTCTAAGAGAAAGACATAGAGGTCTGTGGGCGAAAAGTTTACACTGTATTTAAATGTCAAGCTATGCAATGCCACAGCTACTGAAGCAAAGCATTTCAAGACAGAGACTTGAGCATTCTAAATGAATCATTTAACACCAAAAGACACCTCAAGAAACTAATTTCTCTCTCAGTGAGGACTTCTGTTTAATTAGCAGCTTCAGTTAAGCCCACCCCCCAACTGAAACTTTAGGTTGCACAAGAGATAATATATGAGGATATCATATCTTATATATTTATAAAACAAATGGTGTGATCTCATCTGGAATTCCTCATGTGCAATTGATCGTTGCAACTCAAAAGTAGTGTTGCACAAAACAGGGTTCACAGAAAGGCAACACACATGATCAAAGCATAAAACCAACAGTCATCACACTAAAAGACAGAATGCTTCTAAGAATCATACCAAAGTTTATAAGTATCAAGATTAATGTTTATGAGAATCATAGTGTCTCATAAATATGAAAAAAAACTTTTATTTTAAGAATCAACGTTGCACTTATGACATTTTAAGAACCCAATTGTGCATAACATTGCAGATGTCAAACAGAACTTCTCATAGAAGTCCTTTCAAAATAATGATTTCTACCACCAATTGCCCACCTGGAGATGAATCTCAGAAGGCAGATCACAGGTAACATGAAGGACTTGTGTAGGTACACAGAAAACAACACAAAGCCTAGGGAAAACATGGGCCTGCTGCTGAATGGGGCAGGGCCCTGGTGACATGGGATATTGAAAAGGCTGAGGTACTGAATGCCCTATGTCTTTACTAGCAATATCAGCTTTCAGAACTTGATGAAGTTCAGCAGAGGGAAGTGTAAAATCCTGCACCTGGGAAGGAACAACCCCATGCTGTGGGCCACATAGCAGGAAAGCAACTTGCAGGAAAAGACCTGGTGGTCACCAAGTCACACATGAACCAGTAGTGTGCCCTTGCAGCAGAGAAGGCTAATGGCACCCTGGCCTGCATTAGGAGTGCTGCCAGCAAGTCAAGGCAGTGGTCCCGCCCCTCTACTCAGCAGTATGAGAGAGCTATGGCCATACTGGAGAGGGAGTGCAAAGAAGGTTCATTAAAATGATGAGGGGCCTGGAGCATTTCTGTGTGATGGAAGTCTGAGAGCTGGGACTGCTTAGCCTAGAGAAGACTCAGGGAGGTCTTATCAATGTGCATAAATATCTGAAAGGAAGGTTCAAAGAAAATGGAACCAAGGCTCTTTCAGGGATGTCCAGTGACAGGACAAGAGTCAACAGACAACAACTAAAACACAACATCTAAACATGAGGAAGAACTTTTTCACTATGTGGATGACTGACTACAGGTTGTCCAGACAGGTTGTGGGGTCTACGCCCTTAGAGATATTCAAAAGCTGTCTGCACATGGTCCTGGGCAAGTTCCTTTGGTGGCCTCGCTTGAGGAGAGAATACAATGCCTTGTATTACTTCCTTTTATTACAAGCATTGTAACTTGATGATAGATTTTTCATGTTACAATAAGCTTCACAAAGTCATAAAAGCAAGATGATTAAACTGGAGGTGTTAACTAAAGGCTTCCATTGATTTTACTAGTGATTAGGCTCAAGGAAGTATTATCAGGAAAAAAAATGCAGAACAAATCACAATATATTTAGCTATCCTCTTCACTCTAAAACAAAACTAGTCCTCTGCCTGGATCAATGTTGCTTAATATAGTATGTATCTGAGGCACATAAGGAAAAATATCTTTTAATTCTATACTTGGATACTATTAAATCTCAGGTTAAGCTATGCATCAAGCCACCATGTATTCCTAACCACAATCAGAAAACTGGTTTCTTGGGTTCTTTATTCTGTCTCCACAGTTTCATGTGAAAATAATCTCCGATTCCCCACTATGGTTTATTTTACAAGCTCTTCTGACAATAACTACAATTCTTCTGCATGTTTCATCTCACGTAGCCTCCCTTATCCCACACGCACGCATATCCCTCCCTACCAAGTACCAGAACAGGCAGGACAAGCAAATTCTTCATCACATTCAGACCGAGAACAGGCTCATCAGCTGGCAGGTCAAATAGTATTTCTTATTTAGCCTTCCCTACCTACCTGTATTTTCAAAACCTTTCAGGAATTTAAATGCAACAAGGGCTCCGTTCTGTCAGAGTTTGACTGAAATTGGCAGGTAGACAGAAATGTTATTAGGGAAGAACTGACTAAACCACAAGACATAAACTAAACTTGCCTGGGGAACTTACAGACTCACAAGCTGCCAATCTTTTGCTTCTGAGTATGCACAACTGCCTTAGCCTGGGTGGTTACATATCGCCCAAGCCCAGGATTTATAAACAAAGTAGAACAGAAATCAACACAAAAGTTGATTGATTGTTCAAACACAGCTCTGAGCTCCTACCCTTCCATGGTTGTGTAAAACTGAAGTGAGCTTAAGGATAGAGGCAACAATGGCAGAAATCTGACCACCTATTAAAGCTTTAAATCACTAAAGTACTTGCAGAGTTAGCTGTTCAGCTATCCTAAACAGCATACTGATCCCATCTTAGTTGCCTTTCCCCTGGTTTTAAAGGAATCCTTAAATGTTTCCTGTTCTGCACACAGAGCACGAACTGGACACCAGCAATATAAATAAAGTGCTAGAAAGAACATGGGATACTGTTGGCACTCCCAGGGGTACAAGGTCCATTACTGAAGTAACACGCTCAAAAAAGGGAAAAGTCTTGAATCCAGATTGCTAAACTGTCAGAAGGAGAAAGCATAATTGATTAAAAAATTACTTATTTGCTTAGCATGTGTTTTTTTTCCATTCTCTCATATCAACTATGGCCATTTCTTAAGAGAAATACAAAACTATGTGTTGGACTACTGCATGTAGATCTCCGCAGATTTAGATGGTCTGCAGTCATTTGTCCATCTATCTTCTCCATCAGTTCAAAGTTTTAAAAATTCTTTACTTAGCTTTCAGTATTTGTAAAAATTATTTTTCATTCATTGAGCTTATAAGTTTTCAAACAACAATAATGTTTGAATATTCACTGAAACTGTAATTTAATCTGGTTTAAGTACAATTGTTCTTTGGTTGAACCATCAGACAATTTCTTATGCAAAGGTGCAACTTAAGTTTGTATTTTTTAATTACAAAAACTAACAGGAAGTGAGAGGAGGTACAAAGTGAAGTTCTACTACTTATCACTTGATCTGCCCACATGTTTATAAACTCATAGACTAATTCTAGTTAATTACTTTTATTTCCATGAATGCCATGGTGCTTGGTGAAGATCCTGCTAAGCCATATCAAGTTTTGATAACATTATGAAATGCCCTACCTACTTAATGCTCTCATTATAATTTGAATGCAAAAGCTTGTGATTACATTTACATTCAAAAATATAATTTCCCATCCTGCATGTAAAAGAGCAAGATTTAAACTTTGATTTCATCTTTGGCAAGGACAAAGTGACCATTTAATATTCAAAAGTATTTCCTTTTAGAATATGAGAATACATTTTAGAATATCTACCAGACAAATGCATATGGATAATCAAGGTATAATGCTTCATAGCAACTGTCAGGCTAATAGCTTATTTGTGCAAAAGTCGACATAAAACATCTACTCTGGTAACAAGT
This sequence comes from Pachycephala philippinensis, assembly GCA_013397055.1. Lineage (NCBI taxonomy): Eukaryota > Metazoa > Chordata > Aves > Passeriformes > Pachycephala > Pachycephala philippinensis. The sequence continues at coordinate 252,249 of VWZT01008433.1, forward strand.
AAGAACTTGCTTGCAAACAATCCAATCATCAAAACCACTGATCAAAATCTCATCTTCCTATGAACTTCTACATCTTCTCATCACATACACACTGCTTGTAAACTTCTAATTAATTTGCTAATTCAGCCATATGACTATTTGTATTCTTTACAGTTCAGGTTAGTAAACTTCTATGGACTTGAGTCTTGTCTTACCCTACACTATGAATATGTATCAAATAACACAGCCAAGTCCTGTGAATATTTAATCTGTTTTAAGGCTATACTTTAGCCTCATTTTGACAAGTTCTGTTGGTTCTGAGATCAAGGTTACAGTAAGTCCAAGAATGGTGTGAACTTTTTTATTTGTAATTAATGATACTACGTCCACCCAAATCAACTCAAATCTGTTCTAGACAGATCATATCATCACTGTCCCTTATTAAGTTCTTTCCCATAGAGTCAATACAATGTATATTTGCTATTTCAACAAAAGCATCAGCTAAGGCAGTGAGACAAGTGTATCCACACACATTTTCAAAGAAATCAGGCCAGTACTCACTCTAACTTAAATTTCACTGTTTTACAAAAACATTCTGTACAATTTTATAAACAGTGTTCCATTAACTCCAAAAATCTGATGGATGCTCTTGGAAGAATCCAAGCTACTACTCAAAAATTTTTATTTGAGCTATATCCTGTTGTTATGGAAGACATCAGGATTTTTAACATCAGTTGCACTTCGAATTGCCAGAAGAGGTAATTAATTGGCAAAGTATTCCTCTGAACAGATTGAAATCAATACTCAACTTTACAGAAATTTGTCCTCTGGAAAAATGCCAGCAAAGCCCATAAGACATGATTAATAATCAGCAGCCCTGCTTGGTAATTAGTCATTCTACCTTGCAAAAAGATGGGAATAAAGATATATCCCATAGTGATCAACCTTTTCAGTTCCTTCTCTCTGGAGTACATTTTGGCATTTGTTTCAAATCCCTTTTAGCTTTCATGACCACTGTAGAAAGGGTGCAGGTCAAGCCTGCACAAATTCTGACAGTCTGGAGGAGGTTGGCTATTTTGGTAGGTGGAGCTACCACATTTTGAACTACTGCAAAGTAGTGAAAACACAGTCTGTTCACAAAGTAATTTCTGAGGAACCTTACCAGTTCTAGTAATTTCTAAATTTCAGGAAAGGGTTGATGTCATCTATGGTGGAAGATATCAACAAGGATATAGATTCACTGAGGAGGGAAACAGTGTGACTGATCTTAACATGAACAGGGAGAAGACTATCTCTCTTCTGTATTTGTACCACATGAGTAAATTCTAAAGGAATTTATCAACATTCCCACAGCAGAGAGATCTCACAGTCAAAAAAGCAGATTTTTTTCACGTTAGTTAAACCTAGTATTTCTAAATTAAGTGGACTGCTTTTGTCACCCCTAGCACTTATTTTTCAGCAGTACTTTACTTTACAGAGAGTTCAGACAAAGCTAGATTCTTGCATGTATTCATGTTTTCAACATTCTTTTATCCTTTTGCTTTGTATTAATGTCAAAGCTATTCCCTTTGAAAATTACTTTTGCTTAGAACAGTCTTACTACTTTCCTGCTAAAAAAATGAAATAAAGTGAAACCCAGTCAGTATTATCAGAGTAATGAGATTTGATTGTGCATTTGGTGGGCCTTTATTAATAAGAATTTCTATAAAGCAGTATTTTCTCTAACAGACTCAGTATCAATTTTCCCATTTTTCCTATAACGATTAAAAGATTCAAAAGCTTCTCATGCATTTTGGAAAGATCAAAATTGAACTTTACAGTAATGCTGACAGTGTTCTATAAAGCATGCTTTGATAAAGAGCACAAGTGATGAAATTGCATAAAAATGGTCCAAACACTAGCATGTGAAGCCCACAAGAGCAAAGTCATTCCTGCTTACACACACTTGCCAGAAAAAAGCCCTTACAAGATGTATTATATAAGACAAAAAAAAGGATGAAATTTCAGGTGTAAGGAAGACTCTGTACCCTTGTGGGCTAAAATCACATTCCTTGTGCATAACTTACTGTTAGAACTGAGTAAATACAATACTTACCTATAACACTGGAATCATCTCTAGTTGTTCAAAGAATCATTTAGTTCCATTTGTCTTCCTCTTTCCAAAAAAACTGAGGTAGCAGAAGAAAATCTAGAGGCAGAAAAATAACAGTACAAACAAGTAAGAACCACCCACCGGAGGGGAGAAAAAAAAGCAATAATCTCAAAAGCAGATTCTCTACTCTGCTGAGATAGAACTGCTTTCAGTTTGTGTTGTGATTCCTACACTTGCTGATAGGAAGGTGCTAAAAGTGTGTCACTGAACAACTGTCACTTTAGCTCCTTCCAGAACTTCAAGTTACATACCTATCAACAGAGAAGCACAAAATAGAGGGGAAATTAATATGAAATGTGAATACGTAAACTCTCAAGAAACACTGGATTACAAAAACAGTATCTCTTGGGGAAAAAAAAAAAAACCCAAACAACTTCAGTCCACTGTTACCCTTTTCTTCGATTCCCTTCCCTGAAAGAAAAAGCAGTGAAGAACTGATCTGCCACACGAACACTGGTGCCAAAGAATAACACTGACTGTATTAGTGAATAAAGCCAAGTACCACCACTAAACATGCTACCCTAAATGGAGCAGCTCTATAAAAATTCACACTTACTGTTACAGTGGTTCTCAACCCTTACCTATTTACAGGCCACTAAAATTTTTCCCACCAAAGTCAGACTCTACTCAAAAAATCTAGCCTGCTGAAATAGTATGTGTCTCCTTTCGGCTTGGCACCAGACAAATTACTATATGCACTTTGAAGTGAAAGAAAGTAGCCTTACATGATACCGGCATGCATAATGTGATACCTAATATGTAACCTTTCATGGTCTGATCTTTCTTACTAGCTTCAAGAACCTTCCAGGTCTCTGAAGGGTAATACCACCTCATTCTTACATCTGGAGCACATAACTTCATCTCTCCCATATGACTGCTTTTTAAGGCCACACAGCCAAATAATACATGTGTCTGTGGTCAGCATTGCCTTGCTGGTAACTTTGAATGAAAGATTCTGTTCTTATGAAAAAAAGCAAACAGTGGATAATCAGGTTTGTAACTACTGCATTTTTCTACTTGGTAAGACTGCTGTAAGGAAAAGCAATTTAATTGCTATGGGAAGAGGAAACTGTAAGAATTTTCTAAGGGAAATGTGAAATCATACTATAATTTCTTAAGAACTGTAGAAACTTTCATTACTGGGTCATGTTACATCTGATTAGGTAATCTTCTTTACCATACAATGAAACACTGAATTATATCAACAAAACCACAAGACATAAACATAAGCAAAGAATAATGTTTTTGAAAGCATGGGTGATACAAAGTCCAGAGAGTTGGAACAAGTCCACCAACATGAATTGTCATTGTTAGCAACAGCTTGCAATTACTGTTTGACCATAATGGTCTAATGGAAGATTTTCTTCATCTTCACTCAAATTCTTTTCTATTTTAAATTAGCGGTTATTGCATTTCTGTGAAACACAATGTGTTAATCTACTGCCATGGTGTAAACATGCTGCCTTTGGTAGTGGACCTGCCCATCCAGAGGACATGGCTGAGGGATGGATGGTTCAATGAAGTTGACACATGGCAAAGGAAAACACTACTTGACTCAGATTAGGGTTATTATTTATTATTATTATTTTGGTTTTATCCTCCTGTATGCTCCCTAGCATTGTTCAGCAAGGGGAAAATGGGAAAAACATAAGATGGGAATACAATCTGCCCTATTAGGAATGAACCTATGAAGTCCAGGAACAAGGTGGTTTTGTTGGTTTTTTTTGGTAATATTAATCCACATATGCCTCTGGAAATTCCCAGGCTAAAACACCTTTATGAGAAATGATCAGATTATTTCTGGCAAAATTGAGGAACCGCTCATGAAAATACATCGTGTGATCTGTTTTTAAAGAGGATCCACCCATACAATGCATAGTTTGTCTAGATAGAAAAGGTACAGCAACATTACCATGAGTTCAAATTTTTATTCCTGTTCATGCTCGTAGAAGACCTGAGTAATACTTTTTTCTTCAAAAGATGACTGTATTTGGAGTTTAGCTCATATAATTTCGTCATCAACTTTTAAGTAAAAGAAAGGTACAAAGCCAAGCCTTCTCTTTTTACTGTTCTGACATTACTGACCAAACAGCCGACCACGAGCCTCGGGTGGCTGGGCTTCAGCCGGGCTGCCCCGCTGCTCACGCAGCTCAACCAGTCCCAGCTCAAAGCCCTAAGCCACAAAAACGCTTTAAGGAAAAACATGAACCAGTAATATATATAATCAGCAGCTGTTTGATGTTCAACACTTATACTTCTTTTTGTTCCCCGTGTAATAACGCCGCTCTCCACGTAGTGAGTTGGCAGTCAGTCGCTGCTCTAATCTGTTCGACCACTCTCAAATTTTAAAAAAATTGTTTTCCACTATTTCATACTGTGGTGGTAAAGGTTCAGAGACATG
>VWZT01008433.1:267048-330787 GCA_013397055.1 Pachycephala philippinensis
TTTTAAGTTAGTGTGTCTAGCCATGAGAGGAGCATAATTTGTAACTTGCCCTGCTGACTTGTGTCAATACTATGAGCTAACCACGCCTTGCTAATACTGACTTACCTGGGTAGTAGTTATCTCATATTAGCAACAAAAATTAACAACACATCTTTTTTTCTGTGTACTTCAAACAAAACTGAAGAGGTGCTCAGGGCTTTTGCTAAGCAAGGGTGATACTCAAGTCATTACAAGCCACTACAAGATGGGGTAGAGTGCTCTGTTTAAAAGGAGCCTAGATTACTGTATAAAATATATTTTTAGTTCTAAATTAGGAGGGAAGAGCCATGGAGTCGTTGGCATTTGCCTCATCAGTTCTCGATGAGAAGACACAAGGGAAGTTCGGAGTAGGTCTAATTAGACTGTTCTAAGTCAAAGGAAGGGAAACTGGTTTGGCTGCAGTCTGTAATTTAGTTTTTTATGAGTCATAGTAATATAGCTGTTTTTTAAAACAGTTATTTGACAGTGCTAAGGTATGCATTAACATGCAGCTGCCAAAGAAGTTTGAAAGGCCATTCAAACAAGAGAGGAAAGTTCTCCCCATCATTTCTTTGTCATATATAGTCCTGACTTGTACTAGTTACTGAACTAACTCCCTGTGGAGCATGGGGGCATTTCTGCAGCAGCTGCTGTCCAACAGAGCAGCCTGCCTCCTGCATCCAGTCCCATGTGATTCTCCCTCAAGGCAACTTTAGTTAAAGGAATGCCCCAGAGGGCTCCTGTTGGTGGCATTTCCTCACTTTTTTGTAAGAAAATTTCTATATGTAGAATCTTGCCTTCTCTCATATATGAAGATGAACCAGGAGGTTAAGAATGCCAGTAACAGGCCAATGCTGGACAGTGGACCAATTCTTTCCATGTTCTATCCAGACCCTTGTTCTACCTTAAATATAAATGTTAATCTTTGAAGCATTTTCATTGGCTGAGGTGAAACATTTTCATTCACTTAGCCACCTGTATCTATTTCAGCCGTGAGAAGATAAATACAGGTGAATATTAAGCTAAATTCTAGACAGGAAACCTAACATCAGAAAAGACAGAAGGCTGAGAGAAAAAGGCATAATCTCTTTTTTTTGTTTTGTTTTGTTTTTATCTGTGGGGATAGGCACGATCCAAAAACCTACCAAGATGGAATGTTCTGCTTTTCTCTGCCAGTGATTTGCTGCTTAATTTTCTCTTTTGTACATTTTATGGGCAGATCCAATGTGTACGACGAAGATCACTTGGCTCACTATGATTTCAGCAGTTTTTGTATTTACTATTACAATCGTCATCTACAAAATAGTCCAAGAAAATAAACAAAACTGTAAGTAATGAAATGTTAATCTGCATTAATTTAAATTTCCATGCAAGTAAAAATATATTAACTTATAATAACAAAACTCTTGATTATTACTGTAGCTCAGACTGATATTTTGATTGTCAAATGGTAAAAGCTTCTTAGAGACTGACTGAAGTACTCAGATGATTGATAGTATCACCTCTCACCTCTTTGGTGGATGCAGAAATTGTGGATGCAAATCCAAGCTTGTTGATGGCAAATTAAATGTGGGTTTTTTGACAGATGCTTGGTGGCTTACTGATATGAACTTCTGGTTTCACACTGATTTCAGTGGATGAAACAATTACTGTTAAACTTTGTAGAAGGTTTTAAGCAGAAACACCAATAACCAGTATAAGTGAATCAAAACACCCTTTCCTTCCTGAAGATGCTTTATTTAGGTGACAGTCACAAAAAATTACTGGATAGATATGAGGAGATATACACTACACTCGTCTGTCTGTCCTAAAAACTGGCTATTCAAATTCATTGGTGGTGTAATCCCATGCAAGGCAACCAAGGTGTGTGCCTTCTTAAGCCCAGAGCTGAATTAAGCCCAGATAGCATTTCACCACTTTTCTTTTCAGTAAAGAAAACATTGCTGTGATTTCTGAACCATCACTATTGACTATTCCAAATGATTAGAATTTTGCTATGAGAGAACTTGCCATTAGTTCAGAGACTGAAACAATTGTTTGTACAATATTCCTTCAGCCAAGGCAGGCTCTTCCCATGCAATTATTTTGGGATACAGGCTGAAATCAGATTTACAGTATTTTTTCTAGCAATATACAATGAATAAAAGAAGAATAAAATTGTAGGAGTACCCTGAGCTTGAGACCTTTGAGCAATCAAGACGAAGTCCTGTGCAGAAAAACAGTGCAGAAAATTGACTGCTTGTCAGCTGCTGGTCCTTGTTTCTCTTCCCCAGTCAGAGGGAGGTGGTACCAGGAGCACACTCCCTTCCACCACTGTGAAAAGAGTATTAATTAAGCTGTTACCTGAGGGAATAGCTCTTAGGTGCTTTTCACAGCAATTTCCAGAGACTTTCTGCATGCATCAACCCTGAGTGGGCAGAACGCCTCCAGACAACCCGCATTTCGTTGCTATTCCCAGGCAGGAGTCCATTCCCCCTGTAGGTCAGAGGTGCTGAAAGGAGACCCTGGGCACAGGCGTAATAAAATGAATGACAAGCCAAATCCATTCCCCTGATCATCCTTACTGTATGCACAGGTAGTTTTGTAATGAAGGAGCAATAGGAGTCTAGCTTTAATCATAACTGAACAGAAGGAAGAAGAGTGCCCACACGCAAAATGTTTCTGTGATTTTTTTGCATAAGGTAAATACTTCATGCATATATTTTTAATGAATAAGCAAAATAGTTGCTTGAGATGTCAAGTTTGTACAACCCCCGCCCCAAAGAAAGGAACTCCATACCACATTATCTTGCTTAAAATAGATGATATTTTGCCTATTGCTAGAACCAAATTCTGAGACCTATTTTATGTATATGAAAACCCCGCAAAGGGTAAATTAGGACTTTATAAGTGGGCTATTAAGTGCTCTAATCTAAAGGACTTTTATTTGTAATTTGAAAACTACTTATAAATATCATGTCTCTGATTTTCTATGCTTTGAGTCATAACATCCTATTTTTAATGCAGAACTGCAAATAGTGATGATTAATGATTTACTACCTGTATTTTTAAACATCACTTTTTTATTAAATTCAGGTTTTTTGGAATCATCATGAACACAAGCAGGGAGGAAAAGATGCCCTTTTGAGGCTTCTAATTAATTACTTGCTTTGAGGATACATTTTCTGTTAATTGAGGAAAAGTGGGTTTATGAGTTAAATTTATAATATATAACATCATGACCAACATCATGTTACTGATAAAAAGACAAGCACATAAAAAATAAAATTTAAGGTTTAAGTGTATATATTAAGATGCCACGTTTCATTGCAAGTCTATACGCTCATTTTCTTCGGTGGTGATCAAAGAACAGAGCAGAACATTACTATGTTCCTAAAACAGCTGTTATGAATTTTTCCAGCCATAATTCAGTTAGTAGTTTTTCTCTTAATTTCTGAGCACCACTGAAAGCTGTTAAGAAATGTGGAATTATTAATTTCCTCCTGAGACCTTGCAAGATATTCTGCTAGGTAGACTCTGAGACTTTCTGAATCATTACACTATTTTCATGAGTGCATAAAATAAAATATCCAAATAAACTTGGTGGAGGTTACAATCCATCCATGACAAAGGCCCTAAACTAGAAATTAATTGTTTTGCCTTTTCCCTTCCAATCTTGTCTCATGAACACTTCCATAGCTTCCTTTGACATTAACTGTTACAGTGTATGCTTGGGGCTTTAGATCAGCATTTTACATCTCCACTGGCTATTCATAAAAAAAATCATGACCTAAATAATTTTAACTGAATGAATTTCTTAGTGTTCTCAAAGGAAAAAGATAAAAATAAATTCTGTTACATAGAATTGGAGCGAGCCTGTCACCAGGAGCTGGCTGAGCCCTGGGCTGCAGTCAGAGCTGAACAGCGCTAACCATAACAGCTGCACTACCGTCTGCAATACACCCAGGGAGAGCACAGTATTTAGAGCAGCAGAAGGATGGAAAGACTGAGAATTTATGAACTGGGTGCTGAGGAACAGCCAGAGGTACCCAATCCAGCTCTGTCTTTGTCAGTGGTGTGGAGCTTGCTCTCAGACTGTGCTTTCCAAGATGAACACCCCACAATAGCAAGGAATCTGTCAGCTTCCTAGGATGCCAGTACACTCCATCCTTGATACTCCACTGTCAGCAGTGTGAGTCCAAACCTGTACTGAAACATGTACTTTTTTTGATATCCTTCCAAAATTATTTCAAGGTAGACAGTATAGAAAAAGGCAAGGAATAATTTGAAAGGGACAAACTTGAATGGATTTTCCAGGAAGTTCCATTCAGGAAAACACAAAACATCTGGCCCTTTGTTTTCCTCATCACCTTATTTCAACACCTTCCTGACTTTTTAAACACTTTCCAAGGTGTTCAACAGTTTAATAATAAGGGGTTTACAAGCTTTCCTTCTAATCAGGGCTGATAAACGTTTTCTTTAAAGCAGATTATAAACACAGAGCAGCAACATCAGTTTCTACTGTTCTAAGAAGAAAGGGTTCCAGACATGCAAGAAGAACTGTATCTGCTACAAAAATTCATCCTTTTCCTGGTAAGTAATATAAAAGTAAAATAAAATTTAACAAATATTGAGACGTGAGGAGGTCAAGAAAGACATTTTAAGACTTTCAAGAGATGCTTCAGATTTGTTTCAAAGTTACCTTGGCCCTACACATATTTGATCTGGCTTATGTTAAGGAAACACTTTTTTATTGTAAAGAAATAATTCTGACAACAAAACTGTAAGAAGACTTACATATATCATGTGGGAATTCTTCTGCCAGTCTTCCCAGCGTGTTGCATTAATAACTGAATTTTTAAATTTTTGGTCATGTTGTGTGCCAGTTTTGAGGTTTGGCAGCTGAGTGCTTTGTGTGTGTATGAAACCTATAGAGAGATGTACACACGTGTATGTATCCTCTATGCATTTGTGACTCTTGATAAAATTTGCTACCACAGCATGGAATGAATGACTGTAGCAGGACTCCATACATGGTTTTGCTGGCACTTCATAGCCTATTTCTAGGGTGAAATTCCCACAAAACGCAATTTTTGAGTTTCAGATAGGTAAAAAATTGTGTTCTTCTGAGAGTGTAGTATGTTTAGCACAAATAAATTAAATGGCATGGCTAAACTCAAAGTTTGGATTCTAGAAAATTGGATTTGGCAACAGCTCTCTGTGTGAGGGGCAATTACCAGCTGTAGCTGTGAGTGTTACTGACATTGCTCAAAGAGTGAAATGCTTTAATAAATTTCATGGATTCTGGTTTTGTGAAGGGAGCTATATCTTTAAAAAGATTAACATGAACATATAGAATAATAGCTCTGAATGGTAAACTAACCTCTCTCCAAAACAAGAAAAATACAAAGCCAGCAAATGAAAAAAATTGTTTTAAATTTGATTAGGCTTAAGTACTTTGCCTTTTGTCTTGTTAGTTCTTTGGGAGAAAGAGGAGACTCAATAATTTATGTCTACAACTCAGTATTTCATGGCACTTCAATTTTACCTAGAAAATGGTGAATAGCTCCTTGTCTGTCTGGACTCTCCTGTGAGTACAATTTATGCTCCTTGCTCTTAAAGCACTGGCTACCTCTGAGATATGAGCTCATTATTTTCATTCTGCAGGAAAGGAATTACTTTTCTGACATCTATTGTCTTGAGTAGCTTTCCTAATATCATACCTGTTTTATCACATGTTCACAATGGCATTTTTAATGTTGTGTATCCCAGGCATTTTTGATGATGGAGTCTTATGGAAATTCAAATCTAGTTTTACTAGATTTTACTGAACAGAATAGGAATCCCTTATTGGTCTGTCATTCTCACTTCTAAGTGCCTCCTACTACAATCGATCCACGTAATCCAGAAAGATGCTTAGTTGCTTAGTTGCATGAACTGCTATAATGTGGTTTATTTTAATATAAAATTCTTTGGTTTCACACACTGTAATTTCAGTCAATCCAATCAACTTCACAGTTTATACCAATATAATTTAAAGTGGAGTCAAATCCATATGAAGAGTTTATTCTTTCCACAGTTGCTAAGCTTAGGATTTGCCACCATGATAATGGATTATAAATAGCTACAGATGACTTTGTTGACAGCCCTTGACAATATTTTCACTATAATTAGAGCATAGCTTGCAAGCTTGAAAAAAAAGTTGAGATCCACTGAAGACAATACAATCACCCTGGAAACACAGTAACGAGTACTTGAGAGGATATGACAGTATATCATATAGATGAAAAGATGTACAGGCACTACTAAAAGGTTATTTGAAGTTAAGAAATTATAAGGCAAGAGGGAAGCCTGTACTTTGAGAATGGGAGTGAATTCTTAGGAAGCTCAGTAAATTACTGGTTTAATGTCACTGTGGTCCTACAAAAAGGTAATTTACAGCATGGATGTTAGTTTTGTGAAACTGTTAGTGGCTTTATGTCCATGAATTATTGTCATTAAGTCCAGTGACCAGAGGAAAGGGGGGAAAATGTATAGAATGTTCTCTAGGGAAGGATTAAATTTACAACCTTTCAAATTCACAGCACTGCAAAGGATTAAGCACAAATAGTGAGGAGAGGGGAGCTTTATAGCATTCTGGTCATAAATGTTGACTAAACATTGTCTGTGCTGTTAAGCCAAAAAAGAATGCACTAGGCTGTGGGTTGTACAAAGCACATTTTCTAGACTTTGGAGCTGGTCCTGCCATTGTATTTATGTATAATAGTCCCTTGAATTGTACGAACTGACAACGAAGAGTTGCCCTTAAATGCATCCACAAGACAAGGGAAAGAAGAGAGGGTACTTTTTTTTTTAGTGCAAGAAGTAAGTATTCTTTAAGTGGCTGATCTGTATTTCCAGACACAGAGCATTTTCATCAAATAGAACTTGGTAGTAATAACACGTGGAAAATAACCCATTGAAGTCACTTCCTTGCTTTGCATTTACTACAGCAAATCTTAGTGAGATTCCCACATAAGAGAATTTTATTGCAAGAATTTCTTTGAAGAGCTTTCTTAAATTGAAGAGGCAGTAGAAGAGGTTTTAGAACAGCTTAATAAATTAATAATGGCAATTAGAAGGACTAGAATGTATTCCCCACAGAGTTTTAAAAGAACTCAGATAGAAACTGCTGAATTGTCATTTGCAGCTTACTGCTTAAATCAGCTGCAGATGCAGATAAAGGGAAGAAAGTTATACTTACCCTGCTGGTATTCCTCTTAGCCCATTTTCCCTAAACCACATTGGTACCTCTTCCATTACTAGTAACTGACTAAGTGTAGTTATTTTCATACAGCTGTATCCTAAAAAAAGATAAAAGTCTGGGGACATGGCACAAAATTACTTGTTGGGAGCAGGCCAGTGTGTGTGAACTGTATGGTACATTATTTAAAAAAGAAAAAGAAAAGGCAAGAAGAAGTTGTAGAGGAATCAGATTGCATAAATTAGGACACTTAACATCTAAGCTGAATCTGCCTAGTAGGGTTCAGAAGATTCATTAATATCATTAGATGGGTTATACTTAAGTGGGAATTTATATTACTAGAATCCTATCACTATACGTTCCCATTTAGACTTTCTTTTCCTAGAGTAAGAATAACATTCCTTGTTTATTTTTATTCTATTTTGAAAGTGGCCTAAGATGTGTTGGAAAAAAAGGCTTGCTCCCATTCCTGTGCTAGAATTGGACTGTGCAGACAGGGAATCATATTGTTAAAATCATCATGTTATTAATCTACAGTGTGTGGGCAGCCTTAGTTCAAGCATAATGCCTTGTTCTACATTGTTCAAACAGTATACTTATTTTCAATGATACTCTATTGGTTCATGGAGTCACAGTTTGGTTCATTACATTTTAGGATACAAATACAAGATTCCTTGACTCACTTGTCTGGCTCACAGTAATGCAAAGTTAATTCTGATGGATGGTAATTCTATAACTCATCCCAAAAGAAGAACATTGCAGGGTCATAGTGACAAGCAGGATTCAGAGAATAAAACCTCGGGCTTCCTGGCCTGCAGTTGTTTCCTGGTCTGTTTAGGGTTTGTGACATTCACAGCATTTGATATAAGTGGGCTTGACGGCTGTAATTTGCACAGAACAAACAAGACAAATTTCCTCTCATTTGAATTCCTGTATTGTTTTCTGCGCTATCCTATTAAAATAATAGTCTTTTCCCACAAGATTAGGGGAAATAGGGGAAATTCTGCCATCTCTTTGTTGCGTTGCTACAGCTTCAGGTTAGTTGACATGTTGGAAATAGAAGCAAATGCTGGCTCAGTAGTGTCAGGGCTGCCATCCCAGCGAGTTCAGACTCACTCCTCCTTGTATTCTGCAATACATTTTCTTTTTAGGAAAGAGAACAGACAAGACACACCTTCTACAGCAGCAAATAGATGCAAAGCCAAAAAAAGAGAAATTTGTTTAATCTTGGCCAACTGAAACATCACCTATTTGATTCTGGTCCCTCTCAGTTCCTGACATAGCTAAATAGTTATCTTTCCCTCTGCAACTTACATGAATAATGCTGGGAAAAGAAAAGCTTCTCATAGTATTCAATATTTAACACCGACTTAAATGTTTCTGAAATGGAACATTTCCAAGAAAATTGTGAAGTCTTATTACCACTTTGGGGCTTTAAAAAATTTTTTTTTCAGATAAAAAGAAGGATAAAATCTATAGGATGCAGGTAACTTTAGGGAGCTTTTTATAGCCCCTGTATGCTTTTCATAGAGCACTGATGCACAAAGGACTTTTTCTCTGCTCAGTTTGCATGCATGCAGAACACTGTTACACACAAGCACGGAAGGGGGTATCAGCCTGTATTCCCTTTCTCTCCAGGTTCATCCTGAGGGTGAAACAAGATCCATTGTTACTTTTTTAAAACTACCCCAGTCTTATTTTGACTTTGCTTTTCATATTCAGCTGCTTAAGTGCCAGGATCCAAACTCTACCATTTAATTGCATTTGTAAAGAAAGAAGCCCAAATGATGTAGTCAGTGGAGAATGAACACAGCTAGATATAAGTGGCACAGTTTATTCTCTTTTTGTCAGCTCACTAGAAACCCATTTGTAGGTTTACAGAAGTAATAGATGGTCAGGGACAGGAGTTAAAATATTATTTGTGTTCTACAGTAGTTCTTTGAAAAATGCATTGGATAAATAACTCTGTGTGTATTTGCCTGACAATGCTATCTCTGCATTTCCTTATCTGTATTCCACTGAGATACTGTATCAGGATCTGTGTGCTAAAGACATCACCTTGCTCCTTCCTGCTTCTGAGGGGTATGCTGTCACCTTTGTTGACAGCTGGGTGACACCCAGCAGCTCTCCCTGTGTGTATGACAAGCGAGCTGAGGCCACACCACGTGTGCCTGAGAGGCAATCTGTGCTGCCCTTATGTGAAAGTGCGTCAGGAAGTTCACACTCTATATTTCAGTTGTTTCTGCTTAACTGGCCAAAAGTAGGGGTTTGTATTTTGGGAGACTCTTACATAACCTCAAATTTGCATGCTTTTGGATTTCCACTACAATTTATTCACAATTTTATTTCACACAAATTTGTCTACCTTTGAGCTGCTTCCCAGGTAGACTTAGAATCAGCACGTAGTAGTACTACTAGTATTAAGAGGAAGTTAAATACAAAACATGGTTAGTACTTTCAGGAGTTCCTGACAAGTATCTGCATCTCTGGGCACTGAAATCCCACTGAAAATCTGTCTGTCCATCTCCATCTTGTGTTTAAATAGGTCTTAATTATTTTCAAACTTGCATATGCAAGTTAAGATATATGCAATGTATCTCTGCAGGTATATTTGCTGTTAGTAATATGGATAAAAATTATTTTAACTTTCAATAGTGCAAACCAGCAAACAACAGATTCCACTTCCTGCACAGACCACAAAGATACTGCCTGTAATTCCTGAACAAGAGCACTGTCATGTGGATCAGCTGTAGAAGGTAAGTAAACATCTTACAACCCTGATTATTCTGCTTTGCCTCACATATTTAGAATTAATAGTATGCAATATCTGTGCAAAATAAATTCCTGCTTCTTCTAGCCAAGTATATGAGATAAAAAACTGGATAATGTGTTTTGTGAGAGCTAGGTGGCAGGAAAAGAGAATCAATTTTCCTTCTGCTACCAAAAGTAATCTATAATCGTATGTGTTAGTCTATGAATCCCTGTGTGTCCCTGCAGACCTTGGTGCAAATTCTGACACATTTTCTGGTGTAAAATATTGTGTCCTAGACTTCGGTATTGTGCTGACATTTGTTTCTGACAAGGGCAGAGGAAAAAAGCAATTTGCAAATGATCTCTGAAGAACATTCCATGTTTGAAATAAATAGCTTGTTTATGAAATTCCCCAAGATAAAAAAATTGATCACTTTCTTGTACTTACACCAGTCAGAAGGAATCACAAGTAGCTGGTTTCTGTTCAGAACTAAAACTATTCCCACACTCCTAACTTTCTGCAGCTACTGTGCTGCAGTAATTGTTTCAGGAAGACCAGATGTAAGGAAACAAATCTGCATAGAAATGTGCAGTAAGAGATATCTCTTCCTGAAAATACTTGTAATGTCTAGAAACAGAACAGATGCTACTTGAGTAAGTAATACAGACTAATATTTCAAGTGCATAGACAAGGTGATGGCTACTTGCACATATGATATTATTATGTATGGTGAATTTTTTAGGTTTAAAGCTTAAGGAGGTCCTTTTATATTTCTGTTTAAATTGGATGGAGTTTTATTGGAAACTCAATATCATGTCATGCTATCTTTTTATTGTGGTCAAAAAATTGATGTGCTCAAGAGGAGTTTGATTTTTGTGCTTCATGTGGAACCATGAAGATGAAATTGTACATTGAGAACAGAGCTAAAGAAAAAAATTTGAACAGCTTTGCTGACAGAAGACAAGATAATTCCATAGTAAATTAATAACTGAGCTGGATAACTTTTTGGTGTTTGAATGAGACTAGCTCAGTTATAGGATAGTATATTATAGTTATTAAAAATACTGACCCCTGTTTAAGTGATTGTCATCCATAATCTTGTGAAGACTTACAAAGATGAGTTGTTGTTATTATTTTAAAATGAGGATATCAGGAGACACAAAAAGATAACATGACTTGGGAACTCTGTGACATAACTGAGAGCAGTTCATAGATCATCTGAGTTCAGCTATTTGCCATTTGGACTCAGTTTCTGACCGAGCAGGTGCTTTCCAGGCCCCACTGGCCTTTCCGTAGGGCAGCTTCTTCCTTTTCTGCAGGGGCTCCTCCCAGCTACTTCAGTACTACACCATTTATTTTTTTGATATCTGTCAGCTGTATCTCAGGCAAACCTTTATCTTCCCATATCCATGTCTGCCAGGTACCTGCCCACCTTAATTGTTTTTACTCTTGGGTTAAAAATAAGACATTTCTAAGGTTGTAATAGGATGTGCTGCTAAGCGGATGCTTGCCTGTATTCAGTGCCTTCCCTTATACAGTATTATAGCTGATCATTAGCAAGCTTTGTTAATTCTGTTCTTCTTCCAGGATGTCGCATTCACCTAAAACTCATATTTTAGAAGCAGAGGGAAAAAGGTCATGGCTCTTTCCCATACAAATTTAATTTTGGTGTTACTAGAGGTGGGGAGTAACTGTTGGGGTGACCTTTTGCTTTTATTACCTTAACTGTTATGAACTAAAGGATAGAAAGAAGAGATGGAACAGTTTTACAGATTTTTGGTTGCTCTGTGAGACAATATATGAGATCCAGGACACTTTGGGATTAATTATTCCCTTTCCTCAATCTCTGTGTGAGTGACTGAAAGAAAAAGATTAGGTATCTTGAGAAATCCCAAAAGCCTTCTTCAGTGCCGTACAGAAGTAGGCTTGCTTTTCCAGATAATCTTCCTTCCAGAGGGACAGCTGGCAGTGAGGTGAAATCCAGATGTGATATGTGGGAATAATGCTGAATACATTGTAAATTGTAATGTTACATGACATTGTGTGGAAATATTATTAAAGGATGTGGCTGCAGAGGCAGAAACTTAGATCTAGACCTTGCCTTTCATCATGTTCTGTTTTGAATATATTTCTTAAAGGAATACTGTCTCAGAGCTACACACTCTGTGAAAATAATAAAAAGCACTTTCTGCTTTAGTTTTGCTTCACTTCCTGCAAAAAACCCCCTTCTTCTCCCTTCATCTGATAAGGTCAGATCCAGCTCATTACTGCTTGTGTCTCTGGGTGGCTCAGTTCCAGGAAAGCTTGCTGGCTATGAGTTACTGAGGCTGGGGAAGGAGATTGTGATTTGCTTTTTGCTGAGTGCTGGGTTTGTCTTTGTGAAGTCTCTAGAATGCTGCTAAAGGGAGCAGCATTCTCAACGGGGCTTCTCTCAACAGAGAGAAGCTGTGTTACACATATTGCACATGAAGGCTGAGTACTGAGGCTGGACAAATGCCAAAATGATTGAATTCCCAGAACTGCCAAAGACAGTTCTAGACTACATCAGATTGATAAAGCGTGGGTTTTTCTCTGAAGGAGGAGGTGGGGTGGGGATGAGAAGTATGTACCAGGGAGCTTCTTGATCAAAACCTGTCATCTTTGTATCACTGACAGCTGTTCCCCGATACAAGAGCCTCAAATAAGGAAGGGTTCTAGGCATAGCTAGAAACCTGAGAGAGCTCCACTGGGGATACTGCTAACGGCTGCCCTTCCCTGCCTCAAACCTGGCTTCTGTCTTATTGGTAAGAGTTACCTCAATGCCTGCCCTGAATCAGACAGGCAAGATAAGTTACACTTTTCCTCATCTCCAGCCAACTGGAGCTGCACTCAGAGAAATCATTAACTACAGCACAGAGTGTTTGATTTCTCTGTCAGGAGACTACCTACACAGCAGCTGTGGTAGGTGTAACAGCAGTTGTGAGGAGGAGGAAATGTAAAAGCAAGGATCACTCTGATCACGATCACTATTGCTAATGAGCTGGAGAAGCTGCTGACAGCCTCAGCAGCGGCCCTTAACACAACACATTGAAAGATGAAAGGCTGAAAAGCCTAGTTTTTAGCCATGGGAATGGTCAGGAGAAACCTATTTGCCTATTCTTTGCTTGTTGCTCCAGTCTGCAACAGTGAAGTATACCTCTTACTAGTAGATTGAGAGAGATATCAATAACCAATTACACATTGCAATTTTCTGCTGTTTTCCTTTTTATGTCGGAAAAAGACATTTCTTTTTATAAATGTATTTTTAAAGTCTTTAGATTTAAGACAATACTGTTAATTACAAAATGCAAATAAATTGATAAACATATGACCATACACGTGTTGCCATGTTTATCAATACACTTAGATCCCATTGTGTGGTATATCTATATATCTATCTGTGTGTGCACACAGAAATGCACCCAAATGCTTCGTTATTCACTATCACACTGACAGCTAATTCAGCTAGTAAAAAATGCACCAACTTCTGCACCTGTGCCTTTGCCAAAGGTGAATCTCTTCAGCATAGATCACTTAATGTCTCTGTGTATTTTCACGGTAACTATTATGACTACACTTGAGTACCAAAGGTAAGAATCCTTTGTTTCTGCCATCTTTCATTAAATTACCATATTAGCAACTGCCCTGGAAAAAAATTAATGAGCCATGTCCCTCAAGTGTATGACAGTCCTCTCTTTACATATGTTGTGGTTTAGGAATGGTATTTTCCAGTTTAGTAGTCCTGCTAAAACCAGCTGCCCTCCCCTCCAACTGGAAGCACAAAAGGCAAAGATCATGGCTTGAGATATGAACAATTTAGTGGAAACAACAATGAGATAAGAAAACAATAACAAAAGGTATAGACAAGGAAACCATTTACATGGAAAGCCTGGGACAATACTGACTGGCTCTTCCCCAGCACATTTTTTCCCCACTGGAAGGAACACCCTTCTCCTTGGAAGCAAGAGTCCCTTATCCCCACTCCTGGCAATGACCTGAGGTGGTATAGAATAATCTCCTAGCCACAACCACAGAGCTCCAGGCTCATCCCCTCACAGCTACTGCAAAATATTAACTCTGTCCTGCCCAGAACCAGGACAACATATGACAGCTGTCAATGTATTTCCTTAGTGCTGTCAGAAGGCCATGACATTAATTACCCTAATTTTGTTTAGATTGGAAGCATGAACATTTTATTCAGGGCAAATATTTGCATTCAGAGGCAATGCTGTTCAGGTAAGAGCATGCTAGAATAAGGCTCTGGAGACACAACTTTTCTGTCTCTCCTAATGACACCTCCTTACTAATTTGCACTGTGCTAAGAACGAACTGTTTGTCCTCAGCTAAAACAGAGATTGTGTAGTGCTTTTAACAAAGCTCTACTTGCATCAACTGCTACTTTTAACTTTAAGAACAATTATTGCATAAACTACTGTTTTCAGCAGCTGTTAAATGCTCTGTGATGTATATCTGGTTTGAGAAACCATGAGGACTAACACTTCTGAATGTGCTTGATTCAATGGCCATTCCCTAAACAGTGGGAGCACAGAATAATTGAAGTCAGAAATTAAAGTGGGCAAGTAAGAGTAAGATGAAGGTGTTGGAGCATTCAGAAATATGGTTTTGTTAATGGTTATCCCTGAAATCATTGTTGAGTAAGGAAGGTTTTGGCTAAACTTCCCTTTGGAGGCTTAAAGAAACTTGCCTCAAGGAGTGACTTTCTCTCTGTGTCCTGCACTTGTGACAATCTGTCTTTCCCCAGGGTGGGGCCACGTGGAGTCTGGGCAGACTGACTGCAGGGCTCACTGGCCTCCATCACACCAAAACTGCACTTCAATCTTACAGTGATTAGGGCAGAATAAAAGGCACGTGTTTATAGCATGAAGAGAAACTGAGCCCTCTCCTGCAGTACCACTGTCCTCTGCCTGTTTAAGGGGAAGCAGCACTGTGTTCTCTGAATCAAAGGCAGCATTAATAGATTTCATGAATGACTAAGGAAAGAACAGTGTTCTATTTGGGGAAATTAGAGACAGATAGAGACCTGACAGTTCCTGGATGAAATGCTGCCATTTTATGAGGAAAGAAAGAAGAAAAACTCAGTGTCTTAAAGCCAACTGTTGTGGATAGTTCTTTTTTTCCTTGAAAGTGCCCAGTGTTATGCTCTGAGCTGATGCTAGACCAAATTCACACAAACTGGTCACTATTACTCAAACATTTTATTTACTGCATTAATCTTTTTGACAATCAATGCCCTAAGGACAAGATAAAAGAATCTTGGTATCCTACATCCCATTAATTTTTAAAATAAAACCGGTAGACATGTCAAAGGGTGCATAAAAGCTAATGAAAGTTCCACATCAGCAACTGCCAATGATTTTTAGTACACTGACTTTTGCCATCTGTCTTTGTAAAGAGCTTTGAGATCCTTGAACACATAAGGTGCTTCATGTCTCTGTATTTCTTTCTGAGTGACAGTGCAGCTGTACAGTTAAATAAGACAAGTTGGTGTCCAGTGAATATAGAATTTACGGCACAATCTTATCTTCAGGTGAAATGGATTATAAAACTGGAACATAAGGTAGATGACAGGTAACTGGCAGGGACAACACACAGTTAAAGTATGGCTAAAAAGATGAAAACCTCTGTCAAAGAAACTGTAAAATAGAAGAATTTGATGGGTCCCTTTCCTCTCTTACAATCTGAGATGCATGTGGGTATGAAACCTCCTATGCAAGAGTTGGCACAAGGGATCAGTCAGTAAGTGTATGAGAGGCTGACTCTTACCCAGCAACATCATCATCGTTTTCTAATGAAACACTCCCCTAGGAAAATAGAAATTTGATTGTGCATATTCCAGTCTCATGCCAGGAAATTTCAGTGCAGGTCCACCTAGAGTATTATCTGGGCTTTGGCTCACGCCCCTGCTGCCTTCCTGAAGAGGCCTTTAAATGCCATCATTGCTGAACTTAGTAGCACAAACAGAAAGTGCAACTAAAAATATTCTTTGCCTGTTTTGCTTACATGATTGTGGCTTCACAAAAATGTTTTCATATTTAAAAGAATCTCTCATCTGTCTTCAAGCAAGACACCCACACAAACAACAGAAGATAGAAATTATGCAGAGAAAACAGTGAAACTCATAAGACATTCTAGCAAAGGCATGTAACAAGTATGCTCAGGAGTGAGAGGAAGATTACAGTTAAGCTGTTTTCATGCAGGTATTTGTGAAGAACAGTAGGTGTGATTTTAAATTGCTGGATCCTTCCAATTATCCTTTTGACAGTTTTTCTGAAAAGCATAATTTCAGTGCTCTGAAGTGCTAGTAGTGTGGTTAAAGTTATCATAAAATTTGGTGTGAACCTGCTGAAGGGAGGAGTTCCTACTAATACTGACCTACTGGCTTTGCGGGTTGGCCATTTTTGTAAGACTTCATTTTTTATACCATAATTCCTGTTGATAACTATGATTCCATGATTTACGCCCTCATGCAGCTTTAAATTGTTTTCAGAACTGTATGCACTCAATTACATATTTATTTTTTAAATATCATGAAAGGTAATTCCTCCTGTTTCTGCTTCCGTAAGAGATTCTAGTCTTCATTGTACATTAAAATGACAGCTCCTTTCAGCACAGAAGAGCTCCCAGAATCACACTGCTGAGCACATTCCAGGGTACTTGGCACAATTACTGGGTCCTGCACTAAATGCATGCCAGGATGTGTTTCTCTCCAAAAGAGACACGAAGGGTTTCCAAAGGAAGCACTCCTGCTTGCTGGCAGAACTGGACTGTAAGGGGCACTGCGCATGCTGTTTAAACCCACTGCTCCATTAGCCACCATCAATTTTTGATGCAGTGTATCCTGCCTACACTTGTCATTTTCTAGCTCACTTCAGCAGCTGCTGCCTCCAGTACGATTTCACAGCCAAGGAACGCTTCTGAACCCAGTTCCTATCATGTAAAAGAAAATGTAGACAGATGTTGTAATCGGGCCTGCAGCTATGGGAGCTACCAGAATGGGTGACAAGCTATATTTGCTTTTTCACTCAGTGTGCAAGTTAGAAGCACAGAAATCCTGTACTTCCACTCCACCTCCCTCTTCCCCTCCCTCAGCACTGTATAGTTCCCTAAAAAGTGAGATAAGCTTGATTGGGATCCGTGAGCTCTGGGAGCTGCAATCCAAATTCAAAAGTGTCATTGATGATTAGAGAGAAGCATTTCACTTGGGAATGTGGAAAAAGCTGCTTTTATTACATTATTTCCAAATTTGTCCTGCTGTATAGCAGTATAGAATGGGAAATGCAGTTGGGCACAGAAGAGCACTTCAGCCAGGTGGATGTGGTGAATGTTTCTGGCTCTGCCCACCCTTCCATTGCCAGCTTCCCTATGAGTGGGTAAGGCCTTGTGTGCCTCGCTCAAGTTCCTTTATTACACTCTCGTGGGGCAGGTACCGGAGCCACTACTCAGCTGCCAGGCATCACTCTCAGGTCTTTTGCTCCAATCTGATGTGCATCATCTATTTTGTCTGCCTTTTAGTTACAATGTTGTTTTCTTTAGTAATAAAGAGGAGAATTTATTGCTGTGAAAGTCAAAATTATGACATTAAATGATATAAATTAGGGAAGACCTAATTAACCTACTCTTTTTTTTCTGATACTATTTTCTTTAGTTTCAGGTATCACCATATGAAATAGCAGCGCTACTGGATGAAAGAAGACACATCATACACCACAGAAGAAAGCATCCCCATCTCCAGCTTGGGGAGCTACGTTACCTGTCTTTTCATGGGTACGCCAGTTATGCATTTTAGTTGACAAGCTCCATTTTGTCCATCATAACTACTTGGTATTAAGAAAATATGAATGATGGACAAACATGTTTTGCTGCAGAAACAACTTTGATAGGAGAGTATAGATTTCACATCTATTTTCTGTTCATTCAGGATTCATACTTAGTTGTATGGTTGCGAGATAATCCTTGCGATAATTACATTTTTTTATCAGGGCAGAAATTTATTTTATATATTCCATAGGATAACAACTCTGTATAAAGCTAGGAATTATCCTCTACTTCATGAAATGAGCACAATTTTCAACCTACTTAATGCTCTAGATGGCTAAGATGCCTAAAAGATACATCAGATACTTAATTTTCTGACTGTTGAGAAGGGTGGCCAAAGTATTACAGAAGGAAAGAATTCTGCAGCAAGCATGTTAGTTTCTGAAGTAAACCAGGAAGACCATCATAATTTGTGCAGTATCTTAGTAGATAAAGAAAAAAATGTGGAAAAATACTAATTTGGCTTCAAATCACAAAATCGTTATTACTGTTTTTAATAACTCATTACGACAGTAAATGGGTTTGTACTTTTTGAGAAATTGCATTTCCATCTTTTGTACTAGCTTGAGTCATTAGCATTCAGACTCATTATCTCCTGGAACTTTTCCTTACTTTCTATTTAGTACTGCTCCTCTGAGTGCAGTGGAGCTGTTTGGTCTGAGCAGGGTCCCAAACTCCTTCGGTGCTAACACACGATTTGTGAGTACAGCTTAGCCATCAATTACTAGGCAGAGATGGAAATTGCCAGGACTTCAGGCTCCCTTGTGCTAAATCCATCAGCATGAACAGATTGTAAACTGCCCATTGCAAACATGATAGGCAGTAATTTAGCATCCAGTTAATACTTCATTACCTCCATTCCTTACATTTATACAGCCTTTCCCTCCTGACGCTTTCTGAAACTGCATTTTCCAGTCTACACTGAGCAGTTCAGATTTAATAGGAATAGTTGTGAACATTAGCTTCTGAGTGATTTGAGGGCATATGGAATTTTTTATACTTAGTTGGATAAGTCTGAAGCATTTGTTTCTATTGTTTGTTACCATCTTATTAAAAAAAAAAAAAGAGAAAAATACTTTCTTGATTAGGGAGCTTTTTATTGTCAGTGGTAATAACTTAATCCTTTTCAGAAGTGGAGTTTTTAATACAGCCTATAAAGTAAACCTCTCACAATTTGTTTCTGAGTTGTTTTTTCTTATTATTATAGAGAGCAACTCACAGATGAAGAGACATATTTGTCTCAAACGACTAGAGTTGCTAAGGCCATTTTGGTCAGTGTTTAAATGCTTCAAGTGATTCAAGCTATCTATCACTTTTCCCCTTCAGTAATCCAGAGATCTTGATAGAACAGCCCTGCTTCTTGTGACCTCACCTTAGTTTTCTTTCTCCTATAATTTAATTCTATTATTATTCTTGCTGCCTATAACCTGCTTCTTTTCTTTTCCTTAGACAGCTAAACTGTGATTTGCTATTTTATTACCCACAGTTATCCCACAGCTCTCCACGTGTTTGGTTTTACTACCCTGGAAGGTTCCATCTTCCAAGTTACCTTTAAAACCACCATAAACAAGAAAACCCAAAAGGCTCTTACAAGCTTTTAATGTCTGCTGAGTAAAGCTTACCTTGTCTTCTAGGTATGATCCAAACTACAGGAAATAGTGGAAGAATGGGGGGACATTGGTAAGGATGGTAAGAAAAAATGTGATCCTCAAGTAATTTAGACTGAAAAGGATCTCAGGCAGTCTCTGGTCCAACCTCCTTACACTGGAGGAGGAAGGGACTGAAAACAACTGGTTTAGTGACTTGCCATTTCCTCCTGAGGTTTTATTTCCCTCCTCCCACATCCTTGTAACTCCTTGTCTTCATCTCTGGCTTTGTCAGAACTGAACATGTGAGGAGAGAAAGGATGTCCTGGTGCAGCCTCTCAAGCATAAGATGATGGGCAGGAGAGAAGAGCCTCAGAAACCAGCAAGGGGAAGGACATATGAAGGTGAAGGAGGGGCAGGATGTGAACAAAACTGGTGGTGAAGGTGGAACTGATGGAGCAGAGAACATGCAAAATGGACATTGAGCTGAACTGGCAAAAGGAACTGGAGGCAGAGACCACCTTAAATGTCAGCATCAGATGAGCTTCTGAGTCTCTGAGATCACACAGGGCAGGAAGAGCAGGGCTGCATTTTCCCAAATCTACTAAATGGGTTGAGAGGCTTCTGAAGGTGCTTAAAAATTATTTGAATTACCTGGTGTTCTGGGTACATCCTCAAAAGGCTGTAAAGGGAGGCTGTGAAGAGGAGATCAAAATGGGAGACTACTAAAGAGTTCTTAGCAGATGTGTGCTCAGGGACTTTTACCATGCAGGTTATAGAGGGAGAATGAGCACTGCAGATCCAGAGTGACCAAATTCACTGTCTTCTTTCCTTTGAGCTCTTCCTCTTTTAACGTTCTCATCTCTGACTTCCTTTAAGTTCATGCAGATTTTCATTTTACTTCAGAAGTGCATTATTTCTGTTCTGCTAAGCTAATCAGATGTCATCTCTTGTTTATTCTGAGAAATGCTGAAAATTTTTTTTAGAGAGGCTTTTCTCTAATCCAACCTTGAAAATTATTCGTATTTCCAGAGAGCACATTCTTTTGTTTTTTCTTTTGAAAATAATTTGTCTCCCATCTTTTTAACACAGCTGAATTTTTGACATTTTATTTTCAAATTTTAATTCTAAAACTGCACACTATTATCAATATGAATGCTGAAGTAGGAGACAGAATGGAAAATGTACAAGTTGCACAATAAAAGCAGCTTCAGCAACAAAGGTTGACCTGAGACAGAATAAAGTGTTTAAAGTCCAGAGGGCTTTCCAGTCCGACTGTAAGAACTTCAAAGTAGGTCAGACTGGCTGATGGTGTCACGTTAAGCCTTGCTCTGAGATGGTTTTAAAAAGAACTCAGGAAAGTCCTTTTCCATGCTCTACATTCTTCTGAGACTAACAGAAAGGACGGGGCTGTCATCTGAAATAGAACTGGAATGTCTCAAAGATAATCCTATGAGCTGGGTGAATGCTTGTATGATAAAAACACTTCTGTGAATCAGAAAAAAAGGGGAAAATCTGTATTTGTCATTCAAAATACTGCACCATTTCAGACTCCTTGAAAATGTTATGAATCCTGACTGGTGAGTGACACTGGACATTACTGGTGTCACACATCATTAAAAAGCATCCCAAGCGGTAATGACTGATTTTGTATGATATGACTGAGGCACATTTTGGAGGAAGATATTAACGGCTTCAGTGGGTGATTTAAGCAGCATGATCAAAAGTGGAAGAGACAATTCTTTTGTTCAGCTGTCTCTAGCAATGGAAGCTGGAGTGTAGGAGGAACTCTCGGGGAAGAGATGTTTACACATGAATAGACTATACCCTAAAAAGCAGTAAACAACTTACAGCTTGCTTTGGTTTGTTTACCTAAAAAAACCCCAAACCCACATCCAAGAAAAAAAAAGTCAATATCCTTAACATACAGTAAATTATTTCTTTAATTTACTGTCTAATTCCAGCTCATCCTTCAGGGATGACATGTAACTGTGGATCACCTGCAAGGCTGTAGGTATGCAGACATTGTTTTAAGTTTCCTCTTGATAAATTTTTAACTTAGTCAGTGCACAAGCTTGCCTCCTTTGTCTCTGCATAACAGGGTGGGTGTGCTCAAAAGTGAATGGAATGCCATGGCAAACACATCTGCTCAAGAGAACAGGTAATTTTCACAAGTACTTAAAACCTAGTAGTTTTCCAAGTGCCAAGGCATGCTCAGTGTACTGACCTGGAAAAGGGTGGTGATGAAAGAAAGAACACTCTCCATTAAAAGTTTAAGGCAGCATCTGTTTTTGTCAGTCTTGCAGTAAAATCACACTCATCATTCCAAAGGGGAATCGCAAAATCAGAAAGTAAATTACTTCACTGAGAATATATTCCCATCACATTATTCTTCAAACCACTCCCTTTTAGTGTACTGTCTCAGTTCAGTATCTCAAATGATTTATTTGACTGGTGGAAAAATACAAATCAGTGTAAACAAAATATTCTGGCTACATCCATAGAGTACTTCTCTACTGAAATATTATTTACCTAAAACTGATTTAAAGATAAAACCTTCAGTTTTCCTAGGACAAGATAATCCTAAAATCAGATGGGAGTATCCCTACGCTCATATCCTGCCCTGTTTCCCTTCCTGCATTGTATGGATGTAAATACATCCATTAAGTCTCCATGTTACTTTTTATAGCTTCTTTTACTTCAGGGTAAGGTATTTTATTCATAAATGCATAATTTACGCAAGACAGTGAAACCTCTAGTAAGGAGTATCTCAGACAAGCAATCTTTGTCTTAAGAATGCCCCTCAATGATTTCAAACATTATTCCCTGAGGCTTCTGAGATTATATTCAGGCTGTGCAAATGAATTTGAAGACTGTACATCTTCTACTTACCCAGAAAGGTATCTCACGTCTGTTAAATTACAGGGTGCCAGAAAACAGATTTTGCGTAATAAACCTTATTTCAGGGATAGGGAAACTTTCATCTCTAAATAACAAAAAATGGAAAAGTCACAGTGAGTGTGACAGCAGAACAGGGACCACAATAGTATAAAACACAAACAGACCTTTCTGTCTTCTTATTTGGACTCAAAGAAGTTACCATGTGCAAAGCAGATACATGCTTTCTCTTTTCTACCAAACACAGAAACTTCCTCACGCTCTATTTCATTATTTTTATAATGTATGAACTATGCTTAAATGTATTAAGATGTTAACTGTAAAAATTAGCATTTAAATACAATTCATGAGTATATAAAGAGAAAAAATACAAAATAACTGAAAAAAAACCATAATAACAAAAATCCAAGAGAACAGGCTATGTAAAATGTTGAAAGGTTCTTCATGTCTAAGAAGTAAACCAGCCTAAACAATTCTTAGGTCCACAGATCAGGATTTTAAACTGAAGATATGGACAAATTAGCATAGTTGCTAGTGTTGTTATGAAATGTCATTCCTGTTGCCTGTTTATGCCCTAACTATTGACTCAGAAAAAAGGTGATTGCTCTGACAGGTGATCTCCACACCCAAAGCAATTCTCTCGTAACTTCTTACTACACCTTCTGTTTCCGAACCATAGGTAACAGTAAACCTCAAAGCGCTAGCCCAGTAACACATCTGAGAGAAGGTTGTTTAGGAGGTGTTTCAACTGCCAAACAAAAGGGAAATTTTCTATCCCTTGCGTATTAAAAAGATTACTTTTGTCTGCTGTCTTGTTCAACCGTTGAAGAAATAGACCTAAATTAATATAAACTTATGGGTCAGCAAATACAGAGCTATACCCGTAATCTTAACTGGCCCAGAAAATTTCTTTTCAGTATAATTCTTTATGCATATCCTCCATAATTTTCATTTAGCAAAGTTAATACCTATTGCTATGCAACTCCTTCAATACAAAGTGTTATGCTAGTGGTACATATTAATATGATGTTATTATTTGCTACTGGAAATAATATTTAACAAGCTCAACACTATGATAATTTGTTCATGTTCGCGAAAATTAAATACTGCAACCAGCTTCTGAAATACACTTTTTAAACTGACAGTTATAATACAAACAATAGAAACGGTAATTTGAAGTGAAATGTTTTAAGAAACTTTACATTCCAATTTGTTTCATACATTGTTTACAAATGAAAGGGTCAACATTTAGAATCCGTATTTAAATCAATGCTAATATCAATAAACTTCCATTTAAATTAATGCAAAGCATGAACTGTACTGGAAAAGAAACGACTCACTTTACTAACTACTTCTAAAGTCTGAAAGTCTGAAAGAGTTTTAGAATGTTGTTCAGTACTGTGTGTGCAAAACCGCATTTAGTGTCTTCAAAGAACTCTAGTGGCCAGACATCTCTTGTACCGCTCTTCTCTTGGCACAGCTGAAGACATTGGGTCTGTGGTTGCTGTCAAGGTGACAACTCCTGGTAAACTGTCACTCATGGGCTTTCAAACAACTGGTCTGGATATGGGAAATTTGCAGAACTGGAAGCAGTAACTGGAAAGCATCCTGAATATAAGTAGTACTGTTGCAGCCCTAATGGGGAGAGAAAACATGGTTCATCAGTACAGCTGCCATGTACTTCAGGAATTACACTGTACTTTTTTCTACATTAGCATATGTCTTCACACAAGATTTTAGAATCTGTAGATAAGAAAAATGATAAATTACACCAGTTCACAGCTAACAAGCATAGCTTGAATCAGTATACAAAAGTCTGACTTCCCCTAAGTTTGAATTCTTAGGACAGTTTTGTTGGTAGTATGAGTAGGATAAAATGCCACAGTGTTCAGAAGTAGATTTGACTTTTTAAAAACAAACCAGCTAGTCTTTCCATCAACTGAACTAATCTTGAATTTGCTGTAGGTGGAAGAAGTGTCACTGATATTAACAGTTCGAATTATAATGGTTTGAACATGTAGTACTATTTTTGGAATTTCTAATACCGAACAGTATAGCGGCTTGTAATTCTCCATGATCCCAGGCTGTATTAATACATATTTGTATACAACTATGGGATTTATGAAGTACAAAACATTGTACTCCACAATTCTAAATATTCCTAGATCTTGCAGTTCCTGGAGCACAGGAAGGTAAGTCAGCAGCAATAGCAAAATTACCCTATAACAAAAGGAACTGCATGGTATTCTTCACTACAGCTCTATTCACCTTTCCATATTTTTCCTTAAGGGTATTGTTAATTCAGTGCAAAATTGCTTATTGTAAAGCAATCTTCTCCTTATTTTTAAGGGAATACAGCTATTAAATACAGAATGACAATTTACGGTCACTACTCTATGATTATTTATGTTTTAAGAGAAGTGTGCGCTAACTAACAGTTAAAAATATGAGCTGCAGATACTATGAGTTTTAGGACTTCATGAGGATATTACTTCATCTCAACCTCTTCTCAGTAAAACTGAGGTATGTTTTACTCACTGTGCTTTTCTGAAGAAAAATATATCATGGTGTCAAATAAAAGAAATCACTCATGAACATTTTGGTGGTCTAACACATGGTTATCCATCTGCTGACCAAGGCTGTTGCTAGACTGTGAATCTTTGTAGAAATCTAAATGCCTGCAGATGGTAAACACTGTAGCATACCTACAATGCAAATTTTAAAGGAAATAGTCTGAAACTGCAACTTGTTGCTGTGCTCTGACCAATACAGCAGCAGAGTTTCACAGCTGGCCAGCCTCACTTCAGTCATACAACTCTTAAGAATCCTCAGTAAATGAAACCTCACTACTACAGGGTTTGTGGGAGAGGCTGAACACAAAATTGGGACATCTATGAGCTGGCGCTGAACAGCCAGAATAATATTGTCATTTCTTCTTAAATAACTTTTCCTTTAGAAATAAATGTGCCTGTCTCATTTCAAATAATTTTATTAGAACATTTTCTAATGTGAAGAGGTGAAGCTTACCTCTAATAGCACACTGTTGATGATGGGGTTAAGAACCTCTGCCTTCATATTGCTCTGTAAACCAGAAAACAGAATGAAATGCCACGTCAAGAAATACATTTAACAGAAATATACTGATATCTGAGAAGAATATGATGGTTTTATGAATTCTATAAAGGTCTTCTTTCACCTTGATTCAGACTGTTGATCTCAGTACTCCTGGTAACTGTGTCTACATTTCAAACACACCTCAGTACACCCTATGTATTTCTATCACAGAGTTGAACTAGGAGAGGTCCAGGATTTTACTTCTTCATTAATTAATGTGCCACAGAGTTTCAAATTGCCTACAGGTGTGAGGTTTATTTAAATGACATTGTTTGTCCATCTGTCTATCAGTCACCTTTTCACATCCCACAAACTTTTTAACGCCTTCCTCGTTTTCAAGAACACAAAAAAGAAAAGCACGTCAGAAGAAAAATGAAGTTCTTAGAAGTTACACAAATATCTGTGGTTAGGATGAAATGAAAGGTCCAGAGTAGCTCCTCTGCAGAAGGAAAACCAGGTGAAACTCAGATCCCCAAACTGGAGGCAGCACATGTTGCTCTGGACAGCGCAGGCTGGCCGGTGAAACAGCTCAGCATGCACAACATTTTTCTCAACCACCAGGTAGGAAGAAAGATGGACACAATAACTAGTGACACTACTAGAGGCTAGAAAATCAAGATTCATTATCTCCTTTGCTTTTAAAAATGCCTAAAGTTCCTCCCTTTTTTATTCTCACTGTTCTTTGCATTGTGGTTCTTCAAAACAACAGCAACCTCCAGCAAGAGTTGTTTTCTTTCAACACTGAACACAATACTGATTAATTTAACTGAAGGATTTCCACTTACAACCTTGTAGCTCTCATACTAAAGATTTATAGAAACATGAAACTTCTTAATTTTAGATTGGAGAAAGATGGCAGAACCAAGGAGAGATGATTAGAGAAAAGAAGTACATTTTTACTCTCAGTTACTAGAAAATCCATTACAGAATGCACTGTTTAGTGGGCCAGTTTAATATTTTGTGTGCAATTTATTTTTATATATTTGTGCATGTATCTATTGCAAGTGTCCCACAGATATATGCTAAAATACAATCCCAAAATGTAAAATAAACATTTTTTCATAGAGTAATTGGAAGTTATGTGAATTATTCAGAATAAAAGCAAAGAAATAAATCATGTTCTGTACAAATAACTATGAAATAACTATGCTCAGAGATGTGCTGGAAGAGCTAATGGGAGAACTGGAAAAATTTCCTTTGAAGTACATTCATGTTTTCATGGAGCAATCAGGAGAACAAGAATTTGTTCTTCTCTGATGTTTACAGAACAATTTCAGTAACAGCACAATTTTTACCTCTGAGTCCTGCTATAATACTGAGATGTCAGTCATCCTTGAAGCATCTTGAAAGGCAGGATTCTATTTCTAGCAAAGATGTTCACAGATAAATCGATGTTCTTAAACAAAATATCTTGTGATAGAAGACAGAGTGATTTTTTCTAAGATGGACCAAACAGATTTTCTAATCTCTTAAACCTTTTGAAAACACTGCAGTGCTAAGGCAGGGGATCTAGTAAAGGCTAAGAAGACAACTCATGAAACCATCTTAAGGTACTGCAAGTACAATCTGTTGATGACTTTTACACAAATGTGTTCAAAAGGGACAGGCTGAATCAGAGAAGAAATTATCATCAAGCTGGGTAACTTCAAATGTGGGGCCCTTCCATGTGAGAAGATAAGAAGTGTTGAGTGGTGATCAGGAAAATCAGGAAATGGTTTCTAGAAAGAGAGAAGGCAGGGGACACAACGTCATTCGTCAAGGTTTATGACCTTTTCTGCAGTAAAAATGCTTTGTGTTCTTGATCTGATGAAAGAAGTGGTCTCTTTGCTGATATAAAGCCACTGGACTCATATAAGAATTTCTCTTTCAAGAGGTGAGCCATGTTAAAAAAAGCCCAAATGCTACAGAAAATGCTGTCATCTTACCCCAGCTGCTGTTACAGAATCAGAAAACTTCTTTGATAAAGATGAAACTTCATTGCACATGGAACTTGTTAAACTGGTTTAAAAAAACAAAAGAGACAAATATAAAAATACATCCTTGACCTATCAATAGATAAAAATTCTATGACAAACTTTATCTTGGAAGCCAAGATGTTCTTAAAGCAATTCTGCTTCTAAATATTTTTAAAATATTTAGGCATAGACTGTTCATGATAAAGTTCTTATATTCCTTCACTGAAAAATCCACTGCTGACTACAGCAACAAAATGATGTCTTGTTGCTGCACACACCAGTCTTTTGTGGCAGAGCAATGTTTCACTTGTTTAAATTCTAAATTTCTAGTTTAACTACTGTTTTTCTGATGATTGCAGCAACACAACCCCTGGGAATACTGTTGGAAATAAATCAAACTTCAGTGAGAACAGTGAGAATTTTCCTATGTGACCAATAAAACATCTACTCTGTGCTAAAAGGGAAAGCACACTTGTGGTTAAAACACGAGGGAACAAGATCTAGTTCTGTTCTGAGATCTTTCATTGTTTTCCTAGAATTCACAAGTGCATCCCATAGGACCTCATCCTTCAAAGTGTACCATACCTTAGCTCTGATTCTGAAACAAACTTAGTAAGTGCTTTGTTTTAGTCTGAAGTGTTCCTAAGGACTTTGCTATTCTTAGTAGCATTCTTAAGGATAAGCATTTGGTTAAACATTTCACTTATTTAGGAGTCAACTGTTTAAAATATCTTCACATCAAAACTTACTCAAATCAGTAGACTTGATACCTAGAGAGCTTGAGATTTGAATTTGGAGTCCCACTAGACAGACTGGCTTCTTGAATTTCTGGATGTTTCACTATGGTTAACTACAAAGTTGCTGACAAATGTGGTCTATTGTTTGGAACTACATTTTTGTGTATTTTTGGCAGATAAACACTAGGTAATGAAACTCTATTAGATAATAAGCTGGCATTATACACTCTACAAGCAAATTCCATGTATGCAGGCACAGTATCTTCTGCAGGGGGAACAGGAAATGTTACCCAAGGTGGCATGTACATTTGCTTGCTGGAGCAGAAACAACTTTTAGCTTGTGTATAGGTCATGTTTTTGTAAACATATATATGTCAGCCATGTCAAAAAATGACAGGTAGCCTATAGAACCTGACTGCATGAGAAAGGAGCACCAGGACCCCTAAAGCCAATGCTGTTTGTTGATCCATGAACTTACTGTGCCTTCAAGCTGAACAGAACTTCATGAGTTCTATGCAAATGTCAAATGTTCATATATGGAGAATATAATACTCACTTTGTCAGTACTTTTGCTTGATCTTGAGCTGTTTTTTCTACTTCCTGCCCATGTAGAATTAATTCTGCTACTTTATGAAGCTGTTCAATACAACGAGCAGTTACCTCAGCCAGACTTTCAATGGACAGCATGTAGATTTCCTTAAATTAAAAATGGGAATAATATAATCAATAATAACAACACTGATAAATGTATTTATGGATATATACATATAAAAGAATTTCAAACATAGGAACCCTTCCTACCCCAAGTGGAAAAACCAACACATACGCAGTGAAGTAATATCAGCCATAATGTCATCCTCACAAACAATACTGGAAAATGAAATATCCACAGACTATAAAATACAGACCTTCTACTTGTTCTGAAAAATTAGTAAGATCAAGTCTTCCACTTACTTGGCTGGGAGCTAGGTCAGGCTCTTGGATTTTCTAACATACCACTTTTAAACCTAGTCCTAAAAAATAGAAAGATACCTAAACTCTAGAGTAAGTCATAAACATAATTATTTTCATATGGAGCCAAAAGTACTGAGTCATCCCTCAGCTGAATCTCCAGAGCAGAAATGGATAATGTGCCCAATAAAAAAGTGGCTTTTATCAGCAATGATAGAAATCTCTACGTAGCACTATGGGGTAGAGCTTTCACAAGCTGATGCCAGTTGGAAATCTGCAATCACATAAAAATCTGTAATATATACAGTGTATATATTCTGTCTGCTTCTTTAGACTTTTTTGTATGGAAGCATGACAGATAATTTCTTATTAGAAATAATAATCTTGACAAAGATAGCAACCACATTTAATATTGCCATTAACTTGACAGAAAATATTCAATCACAATTAACCTTATCAGGACTATCTAAATGAACACAATACTTTTAGCCTTAAGAACTATCTTTCATAAAGAAAATGAACAGTTGTTAGCTGCCTAAATAATATTTCTGTTTCATCTGTTTATGATTTAAACTGTTTACATAGTTTGAACATTTTTTCCAGGTATTGTCACTGAGAAAAGGAGATACTAAGAAACGTTGAGATACAACTTTCAGTGTGCATGTAATGTTTGACATTACACCACAGAATCCCTCAGCTCACTGTATATTGAGTATGAACATGCATACACACAAAAACCAGAGATATAATAAAAAAACCCAATAAAAACCCAAGTAATAATAAAAAAACCCCAATAAAAGCAATGTGACAGAGAACCTGCTACTTTGATATTTACTTATGGAAACAGAATAACAGTAAGAATATTTATGTAATTTAGTCTCCTATTGGGTCTACAGTGAATAGTTGTGTATTATTATTTCTTACTACTTCCACGAATTTAAAAAATAAGGATGACATATGAAGCCAACACATGAAGAAACAATATCTTCAAACAGAGTATGTCCATTCACTTAATGAAACTTATCCTTCAAAAGTTATTTTACCTCCACAGTTTTGCTTTTGTCTACTTCTGTTTTATCACTGTCAATTTCATTGTCTTTTTGAGTCTTTTCTTCACCAGGTTCTCCAGGTTTTTCATTTACCTCCTCTTCTATGTCTACTGGGGTGGACAAACTGGCTTCTTCCAGCCATTCATAAGCTTTTTTCCTAGCCTGCCAAACAAAGAACCCAACCCCAAAGTTCAGTTTGAAAAGTGAATATCAGATCACATTCCTGAACATCAATTAACAATACATTTAATTACTTCTCTTTTATACTCAGAAATTTGAATATAGCAAGCCTCTGAGTGGCATTTAGTTATGTGTATATTTAAGAAACTGTAAGGAGAAGCATTTCAGACTGCATAAAGATGGATCATCCAGGGATAATTCCTCTAAAGGTACAATATTCCTAACCAATGCATACAGCTGGCAATAATTTCAGCTTTATTTTATCATTCAAATGAATCTACACAGAAGTTTTTCTTACACAGTTTCCCAAATAAGAAAACAAGAAGAGTGTATAAAGAAGAAAAAAAAATGGAGAGGTAAGAGAAAAGTACTAAATTCTTAAAGGAAAAATAAATATAAAATCACTGTATCTTGAGCTGCCTTCCCATAAAGGCATGAAAATAGATCAAAGCTGAAGTCTTGAAGCTTTATGCAACTTCAGACTACTGTTATGCTTAGTTGGAAATTTATGACATCTCTTTTTTAACATCAAGTCAAATTAAAATACAGTAAGGCCTAAGCCTAAGCTAGTTATCCATAGTCTATCTATGTAGCTAGAGAGATAAACATTCATTTGAGATCAGCAGGTTAACCAGCTTTAAAGGGACCTGGTAGTACAAATGTGACTAGTTATGTGACTAGCTCATAGACATCTAGAGCAAGAAAAATTATTCTGAACCTGACTTTTGTTCCCAGTATGTAAGACCAAATCTGCTGTGCTCATGAGCCCTGTTCTGCTGAGACACTCTGGTTCAAGCTTTCTAACACTGGAAAGGGCTCGTCCAACTGCACTGCCTTATTCATCTCACTTCTTCTGTGAAAGCTTTTCTATATTCAGCATTTTAGTCTCAGTCTCCTGTTCTTTGCTTTCTGAGCTGTCTGAAGTGAACTGGGTACTGCTCTGTGTCAGATTTCAGAACAAAGCCCTCTTTCTTTGCCCACGAAACTGAAGGCAGCTCACTAACAGGTGCTAACCTTATTTAGTTTGTCAGGAGTAGCAGCAACGTGCAATTCAAACAGCAGTTCCGTGAGCATGCTGACAAACTCTTCTCCCATATCTGCTCCAAGAAAAAACAAGACAGTTTTTGTTAGCGTGTTACTGCTATAGTATTTTATATGATCAAATACATCCAGTGAAATAGTTTCATCAAGCATTCCAGCACTTGAAAAACAGTGACAGTCACACAAGAAAGAAATGTGTGAGGGTGTGCACGTATATGCTCAAATAAAGAAGAGAACAAGCAACAGGGATCCCTGCACAACCTGATACACCAGCTTGACACTTTAACTGCTCTTTCTACCCCATCCTAAATTCCATTAAGTTTCACAAAAACAGGCAAGAGGGCAAGAAACTGCATAACCGCATGTTATCTGGCAAAAAATACATGACCCACAAAACAACCAAAGAAGTGATACTACCTGTTCTCTCAAACCAAGGACCAAAAACAGCAGCATGCCCAGATACAAATAAGTTTCAGAAGCAACATACTGTTCTCTCATACTGTTCATGCACGTTCTCTACTGCTCTGCCTGCAAACCACAGGTAAGAGGTGTGTCTTCTTTCTATTTTAAGGTCGAGATTCGTTTAAATGAAGAACGTTTTCTGGTTTGCTATGAAATAATGAGCCTCAAATCTTATTTCACAAGATTTTTGAGCAAAGATAAGTATCACTCATATTCGAACGTCATCTTTATTACATATACTCCTTTGACAACTTGCAGATGACATATTCTAACATGCTTCAAGTTCCTAAAAGTCAGTATTTTGGTTGGTTTACTCCATCTGCATTTACTGACTTTGGAAAAGATTTCCTGATGGAATACACAAAATCCAGTTCTTTAGCCTGATGGCACTAGAAGGTCAGACTCCCCCTATTGAGCTTGATAAAAGTCCAGCTACTTAAAAAATCAATTTTGTGTCTTGCTATATTCTCACTTTTTTTGTTCTTTCATTAGGTAGGGCCAAATCTTCCATTTTTATGCAAGTCTTCAGTACTGGGCTTAAAAGCAGAGGGCCATTACTCTCCAGTGAATTTGGGGACTTTGGTAGAACTGTTTACAGTACCATGCAACATGTGGAAAAGTGGTAAAATTTGACACTCGGATTATACCCTCCTAGGGAAAAGGATATCTCACCCTTGCTTGTAAAGAGTGCCCATCTTTGGTGCTATAAAATAAGTTAGTGTGTAGCACGAAGAATTCTTCACCTGCAACAAACAAGAGACTGAGCTTTTGTCTTAATAGCAGGGGAACATGTCAAGAAGTTTGTATTCTGGCAGGCCAAAGAGATGCATGGAGTTCATTTCACTGCTGCCTTTATGAGTAAATTTTGACAATAGCATTTTCAGGCTTTGCAATACAGTACACTGGATACACTGCACTCACTTGTTCTTAAACAAATGCCAAAAAGTGCCAAATTGTTTTATGAATGGCAGCAGGCTGAAAAGTGAGCAGCAGCTTACCACATCAATGCAAAATTACCAAAATTGTTGATAACTGGGACATTTAATTGAATATTCACTTTGGTTACTGTCTCGCTTAACCTCACGTATGAGATTTTTGGTGTTAATGGCTTTCAAAATGTAGGTAAAGCCACTTTTACAGATATTCTCCTCACATTATTTAATAAACAATTGAAATGAAGCTGCAGTGAAAAATAAATGAAAGGGTTGCATAATCAAAGTGAGAGGAAACATTAGAGAGAAGGGCATGCATGCGGCTTTCTGCTACTTGTGTCAGAAAACGTATGTTCTTTTTCTTTTTTTATGTTTTGCACCTATCTAACTGCTAAGCCAAGACACAAAAAATACTACAGTTCCAGTTTCAAAGTTGCCAAGAACAAAGCCTAGCCCAAATCCTTTCCTGAAACAGTCCTCCAAAGATCACTGCAGTAATATCTCCTTCTGTAGGACTGAAAGCGTTTATGGTAGAAAATAAAGCAGCACCAACATCAGAAACTCGTTCAGATTCTGAGGGTCAAGGATAAGAAGGGATCCTGAGAATTTACATAAAACAAGTGGTCACCCTTTTCAAACACTTGAACGCAAAGTACTGTTTTTTCTCCCATCTATTCTTTTTAAAAAAAAAAAATATATATACAGTAATGACAAAAGACACTATAAGAACTACATGACTTATATGCTGAGAAAATAACAAATTACCAATACGTGGTAATTAACCTGTTTTCAAGTACTGCTCAGTAATAGATAGTATTTTCAAACACCATTATTTAATCTCTGTCTTTTTTTAGGGGGCTGTCTTCCTTACATAAAGGAAAAAACCACGTTTTATTGAGTTAGGAAGCAAAAATCAAAATCTTATGGAAAGCAACTTAGTTGTAGTTTTAACCTGTCTAGAAAGCAGGATGAAAATCCAAGTTCCTCCAAAGAATTTAACAAAGCCTGCTAGCTCTTGCTATATGAGTTTAACTAAAAATATATAATTCTGTGTAAAAAAATACACTATTAAAAGACCATATGGCTTACTGACTTGATTTTGTAAGTGCAGAAGCTATTAATGCGTGTCCAGAATTGTAGGCTCAGGCCTAACTGAAAGCTACTTTGAGAAGCAATTTACCTTTCTATTCTTTGGTTCCTCTAGTGGAACTAAAATTTATCCATCTTAACGCCAATAAATGAAATATATCTGTAGTTCAAACACTAACAAATCTTGAGCCCGATCACATCAAAGGATGTGAATAATTTTGTGCTGCTGCCTGAAGTAACACCCATTCAGCTGTAACGTAGAGAGAACGTGTTTGTGGTTATTATTTCCACAGTCACAGGAGGAAGTGTTGTGTTTCACTGATGAGCCGTTTGCTTTTGCAGGGGCAAGCCTGCAGCACACTGATTTGGTCTCTTTTCTAAGATGCTCAATGCCTTGGTTGCAGCCCATTCAAAACGCCTGTAAATGTTTCAAGGAGCATGATATGCAGCAGTGCTTTACTGAAAAAGCACAGCTTCTGACCTTCAGAGAAAACATCACTTTGTGCAAGAAACAGAGCTTCTCCTGGGAGCTGGTTTCAAAGCAAGGAACTATTTTCCACAGAAAGTAAGGAACAACAGACATCTCATGAATCCTCATTCCTAAGCAGGTAATACACTTTCTTCACTTCTATTTCTCACAACCCCATAGAGGAATGTGGGGTTTTAAAGAGTAACTAAGAGCGGAAAAAACTAGCATAAAACTTTACCATACTAAGACTTCATGCTGAGCACTTCCTGTCCCCTATAATGAGAAACAATGAGCTACCTGTGAGAGAGATCAGGCAAGCTGAGTAAGCACTGCCAGAAAGAGAAGTCTGAGCAGAAATTACTTTCCTGTTAGAACATGTGCATGTTAACACAGTTTTTCTAACTTTTCTGAAGGTTAAAGAAATTCTACCTCACCATCTTGCAAAATGTAGGTTTTATGGGCAAAGTTCCCTGAGAAGACCAAGAGGATGTGGAAGAAATACCCTTCGATGTTTGTTTCCAAAAGACAACAATATGGTGTTCAATGGCATGGGCGAGTCTTCAGTCAGGTCAATGGGATTGTTGCTGTTAGCTCTAAGAGGTTTGGTATGGATCTCAAAGGCCTGGAGACATGAATCAGGCTGGCTTTAAGCTGACTTCTTGTTCTTCTGTTCTAACCTGTTCAGGGGAATGCTAATATTTCTGGCCTGTTTAAGACACCTATTTTTGCCCTAACCAAAGCACCTACCCATTTTATTGTAACTTTTGTGAATCAGCCCATTCTCTTCAATGATGTGCTGTGTCACAGTTACAAAACGCTTATGCTGCTTTAACTTCCTTCTCACACTCCACAGGCCACATCTTGCCAAGCAATACCTATAAAGCAGCTTTGCTACTAAGTTTCAAAGTTACTTTTGTTAAAAAAATTCAGGGTTCTTGAATTTCTTTATGACACTCTAATCTTTTCCCCCATCTAGCAAGGGAGGGTGTAGAGTGAAGATGAAGTTGCTGAGCAGAAAAGCATTTCTAAGTACTTCAAAACTTTCAGATTACACAATTTCGTAACAGATTCTGTAGCAAAAGCTCAGTTATCCAAAAAGTTATTATTTTCCTTTTTTTGCTTTCATTGATGATATAGAAAACAATTTAATATTTATTTATGTTTGATTTTCTCTATCTCGCACTTCAGTTACAATATAAATTCAAAATTAAGCACTGATCATCTTCCAGAACTTCTAGAGTACTAATTTTAGTAACTACCTTATGAAGACTTCTGGGATATCAGAAATTACAGTTCGGATTGGAATTTTTTAAATTACTAGATAAAGAAGTAGCAATCATTCATATGGTTAAGTCTCTGTATTTCTAATTACCTTTTTGTACCTGCGCCACTTCATCATCTAATTCCTTTGGAACAAAGACCTCTTTTATAGCAATTAACTCATTTTTCACAGTCTCCAACTGTTCTCCACCAAGTGTTGCTAAATGTGACTGAATCTGTAAAAGAAAGGACAGTAAGTATTATTAAATACTACTTTAGAGCCTGAATCCGAAGTAGACTAAGAAATGGAAACTTCCATTATGTTCAAACCTTGTCTCTAACCTCCCAATTTAGACATATTTTTAGATTTTGTCAACAGAATTTGTTGAGTATCACAAAAATTAACACCAGCCTTGCCAGATCATCAGGTCCCTTCCTTCCTCCAGAACATGAGTTTTGAACTATAAATCTATGGTTTAACTGCAAACCTGTAATAGGCATTTTGGGATTGCCTGGATGAAGGCAAAAAGAGCACAGGCAGAACAGTTAGTCTGAGCACTCACAGGAAAAGTTGGAAAAAGTTGCCTTCAAAATGCAGCCAAAATTATTGACAGTCTACCTGTTCTGAAGAATGTATTGGCAGGTCTTTGCATGTCTCAGGTACCTGCAAGTCCCTGCATATCTAATAGGATGGCACACCTAAGAGGGATGGAAACAGATTCTTTGAATCACTGCTTGTACTGCAGTTATACAGTGTTAATCCCATGAGCAGAGCACTCCTTCTGCCTATGGAAGCCAAGAGAAATGCCCTTACTGCCCCTGATGCAAAATTTTTCCTTTATGTTTGTTTCAAGGGGCCTTTTAAAGTTTGCTTGACAGATGTACAGACTACCTCAGTGCAAGGCTGGAGAAAGCTGTTACTTTCTTACTGGTGTGCCCTTGTGTCCAGCTCCTGTGCTCAGCGTTAAACACAAGATAAAGCCGTGAGACTCAAGTCAGGTTGTGAAGGACTACATTGGGCTTTTTTCCTCCCCTTCTATAG
This sequence comes from Pachycephala philippinensis, assembly GCA_013397055.1. NCBI lineage: Eukaryota > Metazoa > Chordata > Aves > Passeriformes > Pachycephala > Pachycephala philippinensis. Next base: position 303,660 of record VWZT01008433.1, read on the forward strand.
CACTATCCATTTCAAGGGCTAACTGGGAACTTCTTTTAATGGAAACTTTTAAAACAAAAGCTTAAACATATGCCTTCAGTACCTCTTACAATCCTCCTGTGGCTTTTGGGCTGTTAGGAGAGGTCTCGAGTTTACAGTACTCTTTCTGTACTCTGTGCCTGTGTGCATATGTGCAGGGTAACTGGAACATTTATCTGGCTACTGGATTTGTTGACCCACACAGTAACCAGCAATCCTGTTGGACTGAGTAGGGCTATGTACGTATCTAGGACATAACCGAAGTGCATCAGAAACCTCGTGGTAACAGCCTGCACATGTCTTGCTTCCCCTGTGGTATTTCACAGCAAAATAAAAATAGCGTTGACACATGCAATTAACCTGAACTTTTTGGCCATTTTTGCTTTTGTTTTTTTTTTTCCCAAAAGCAGACCCTTGAACCTTACATGTGGGGTTTGAACGTATAGTTTTTCATCTAGACATAATTACAAAAAATAAAAACAACACTGACAGTATGTACCTAACTGTTATTAATACAAGCTTCTTTTATTTGTGAGAGCAAATAAAATATTTTAAAATATAAGTTGGTTATATTTTATTAAGAAGTACCCTGCAGGGCAAAGAATGCTAATTACAAAAACAAAAACAAACAAAAAAGAAAACTTGTTTTTAAGAAATTTATTTAGAAAACTGTCTTAGTACAAAAATATCACTGCTAGGAATCTACAAAATTCTCTTAGTCTACTGTCAGAGATCTACTGAGGTACTAGCAGAGTAAGTAAATTGAGAGTTGAAATTAAAATATGTATTTATCAGATAGGCCTTATTAACATGACCATCTTCAGAGAGACATTTGTACACTTCCAGTAATAGTATCTTGGTGTAGTTTTACATAACTTTAAAAACTAACACAATAAGGAGGGAATAAGTAATCTGGAACTGATTTTAATCCACCAGTCTTCATGTGTAGTAGGTCTGGAATTCATGAATGTAAGTATCTGTACCTGATACAAAACCAAAAGATTTCAACCTCCTCGCAAATTCTGCCAGGAATTTGCAAGACACCTGCAGAGTGTCACAAGCTGAAAAATACACACTACATATGGTCCTAACAAAAATACCTGTCAGTTATGAAGTTTGTTTTCAGTTAATCTTGTAGTTACATTTTAGATGTATTGAGATTGAGCTCGTGAAACCCAGGCCTGGCCCATAAGACCAATTCAGCTTTCTCTGAACTTGACAGAAAACTTACTGTTCATTCTACCCGCATCTGCAGAATAAAATTAATATAAAGATAAATATTTTTACCAACCATATTGATTTATGCTGTCTGCATACTGTACCTGAGCTTCACTTTCATTTGACAGGATTTCCAGAGCTTCAAGATGAGACAAACCTTGGAACTCATCAAAGAGTAGTCCATAATGTGCTGTTCTTTCAACTGTAACTTGCTGGGCCCGCCTCTGTTTCTCTTTTTCTTTAGCTTCTCGCAACAGCTGTAAAAATATACATCCTTCCATGTTTTATTGATATTGCTGGAAGTGTGACAGATTTTATTACTATCTGCTTCTGTGTGTCTAGAAGTAGTAATAAAATTTGGGACTGTATCACACCTGCAGAGCTAAAATTTTAGAGATGAAATAGCTAACTTCTTTTTCATAATTTTCTCTGATAAAATATTTATATAGTATTCTAAGCGGGGTTTTCCCAATGGTAATTGCTAACCGTCTTTCTTTAAAAAACAATGAACAACAAAAAAAATCTTGCTTATATTTTCAAAAGCAATGTCAGCTACAGATACCATATAATAAATTCCACCACCAATTATAATGAAAGAAAAAGGACTATTTAATGTGCAGCCTTAAAGAGCCATGCAATCCATTCTACAGACCACAAAATGGGAAGACTATTATTTTCAGGACCTACCCACCAACTTGCATAAATAATGCACCTACATAAATATCTCCTATAAAATATTCTTAGCAAATACTAAAGTCAGTTTTATGTGACAGCAGGACTGACAAAAGAGATTGATGACTTACACCAAAGGTGGGGCAGACCTACCCTCTATATACTTGGGTATATTTTGGAGTGCTTTTAATACACTTCTAGCAGTGTATAACAAAGATAGAACAGTGTATCCAATAGGATCTTCTACTTCTTCCTTCTATTCCCAGGACAAAATGGCCACTCATGAATTTGCTACAGTAAAGGTGGTAAATACATCTGAACTGCATGTTAGGTCACATACAAGTCTCTGAATACAGGTGAACTCCCGCCACTTACGTTTTTCCATCATTCAAAATTTCTACACTATTGTCTTCAGTGATTCATTTGTTACAAAAGACTTAAAATGGTACATTTTTCCTCTGAAATCTCCTTCTTCAAAAGTTAACTCACAAAGTTTTATGAACAAATCCCTGAAAAGTGATAGTGCAACCCATGAGAACTGATTTATGTTGTATTCTGCCCCAGATTCTATATGCAAATTCATGCATGTTGTTAAAGGAGACCTTCTCAAAAGCTCATTTTAACCCTGTGGGCCTTAATGAGAGTTAATTGCTTTTGATCTGTTGTAACAGTATAAGTCTGTTAACTCTTACAATGATGAACACTAAAGATGAAACATCCCATTAAAAGAAAAATACCTTACTCTTCTCTACAACGAAGTAAACATGCAGTAAACAGTTTCTTTTCAACATCTGTTGTTTTCCACAGCCTCCCTCCTCTCAGTGTCTGGAGAACTAAAAACATTTTGTACTGACAGCACTTACACTTCTGTTTTTATCACTTCTCTGAGCTTTAAAACATATGAGTCACAACTGTGTAAGGTTACCATTAAGTTAGAGGGACATTGAGACACAACTTTTTACAGGTTTAATTCCTAATAAAACATATGTCATATTCCAGTATTACTGATTTCCAAGGAAAAGAGCATAATAATGTTTATGCTGGAAGATATCTATCTACAGCTGTTACCAAAACACCAACAATTTGATTCTGCCTCCAGAGTGTAATGATTTATCACCACATATACTACCTTATTTAAATCAGCTATTGCATATGTGATTATGCAGAAAATATGATTTTACATTATCTTTTGTGGTTCTGTGAAGAAAAATAAAGCAGAGCAAATATAAAGCATAGTATTTATTTCCCCAAGCCCAGTCAGTATCTACTGCAACAAATAAGGCCTCTCCTTGAGGCATGTGAAATTCTGGAAAAACAATCTGAAATTGCATTGACAGAACAGTATTTAAATAAATCCAACCTGCGATAGTGAGACTGTTCTTGCCATCAGTGTTTTGGTTCTCTTAAATCCAGGATCACTTTCTGCAAGGACATTCATGGTTGTCTTCCCAATAAATTCCAAAGCATCTAAGCCTCCAGATAACACACTTTTCCCCTGTATAAAATAACGCAATGTGGTTAAAAGAGGAGTGCTTTTATAGACACCGTCTTTGAACATTCAGGTCCCTAAATTTCCTATACTTTAACTAACAATAGCATTCATGCATTTACTTTGTTCTAAATACATTTTCCAAAAGAAAAAAAAGGAACTATACAAATATTTCCATTCCATTAAATGACTTACACCAGACAAAACGTAACAATTGTTGCAAATAATTTTAAAAAATTAATAATATCGTAAAAGGGCTGGAGCACATCTCCTGTGAAGACAGTCTGAGAAAATCAGGGCTGTTCAGTCTGGAGAAGACAATGCTCTGGGGAGACCTTCTAGCAGCCTTCCGGTACCTAAATGGGGCCTATAGGAAGGCTTGAGAGGGACGTTTTGCAAGGACAAGCAGTGTTAGGACAAAAGGGAAAGGCTTTAAGTTGAAAGAGGATAGATTTAGATTGGGTATCAGGAAGAAATTCTTCACAATGAGGATGCTGAAAGCACTGGAACACGTTGCTCAGAGAGGTAGTGGATGCCCCACCCCTGGAAGTGTTAAAGGCCAGGCTGGATCAGGCTTTGAGCAAGCTGGTTTAGTGGAAGGTGTCCATGTCCAAGGCAGGGGCATAGGAACTAGATGATCTTTAAGTTCCCTTCCAATCATAACTATTCTGTGGCTCTATCATTCTATGAATACCACTTTAATTTCATCCAATGGCATCTGGTTTGTAGGAACATGTTTCAGATATGAATAATATGGAGCCAAGTCCATAATGAACAGAAGACTCTGCTATAACTGATTTTTAAAATTTTAACACTTGTGATGACTCTGGAACTGTCTATTTAAATACTCGTTTTTCCTGTGTCTTCGTATTTTTTACGTACACTGAAGACGTTTCACTGGCTAAAGATTTTCACTTCAATCTGGATTACGTGTGTGTCAGATACTCTAATGCTGATGTAACCTGATATATAATGGAAAACCCTACCAAAGTCTCGGATGGCATTACAGGTGACTTACTGAGACCTTAAGTGATTCTTTTTGTACCACATTGAACACTATGGTATAGTAGCCTCTCCATGCTCCCTACAAGCACGTTTCTCTTATTTGCAAATCTTATACAATGCTCAAGTAATCTTAATGGTGGAAGCTCTCACACGCCATATGATGCTCCAGGTTCTGTAGAAACAGTCTTAGGAATAATCTATAGGAATCTCCTTCTGCTCCCAAACCTTTGATATTAGAGTGATGAGGCAGTCAGAGTGAACTGGATATACAATAAAAAATAACTGCCACTTCATCAAACTTGCTCAGCGGGGAGCAATCTTCTATGCTTTTACAGCCAATGTTTAAAGTCTCTTAATTTCAAGTGAAACACCATACTGAAAAGTGTAAAAAAAGTTGGGGAAGAAGATGACACAAAAATTGATTTGGAAATGGTATGGTACAGGATTTTGCAAAAGCTGAAACCCAAAAAAAGAGAAAAGGATAAAGTTCAACACACAAAATATAAGGACAGTGTAATAGGAAAGAACTGTGAACAAAAGATTTTGCCTCACTGAGTTTTCAATCAGGCCCCCTTCTGGGAAAGTGAATATGAAATGAGAGACTAGATACAGAGGCGAAGGTGAAGGCCAGGAACTAAAAATAGAGAGCTTACTAAAAGCCTTAAAATAAGCAAATGGAGTATTCTATTTTCTCTGCCTTCAAAAATGGCAATAAATCCTATCACACTTTCTCTGGAAGGACTTAACTGTAAAAATAAAAAATCAGACAATGGTACAATTATGAAAAAGATTTTCCAAGAATTTGCAGAATTCTACATCGTTTAGGAGAAGACCATATTTTTTTCACTGAACTTGGTGATAACGTAGTAACTGAGTTAGTTCTGTTTGACTGGTTTTTTTTTAAATTTGATAGTTTAATTTAAAAGTTATTTTGTCATGGAAAAGACTCTAAACAGACTTACAAAAGAACTGTTTTTACAAAGAGCTATAACTTAAAAAATGTGACCTACAGTGAAGTTGAACCTAAAAACAATGAAAAATAACTAGAGCGGAGAGACCAGCTACAATGACTCACTGTGTTTTGTACAGCGTTAGTGATAGCTGACAGCATGCCACGAGATCCAGATGAAGGGGAAGAAGGAATACTCTCCGAAGAGCTATGGTCCAGAGAATCTTCTGCTTCTAACAAAAGAAAAAAAGCAGGTTAGAGCACAAGTTCAACTCTTCGAGTCACAAATTACAGTAAACTGGTTTCTGTGACCAAAATCTTACAATTTTGTAAATCAAACTAATTTGGCAGTGTCAAAGAGTTCTGTCCACAATTTCAGTGGACTTGAACTTACGAGTAACTGGTGTTTCAGCTGCAGGAGGCTCTGCTGTCTCCAAAGATGCTGAACTTCCACTATGAATTCTTAAAGTAGTTCCTGCTTTTTCCTTTACTGCTGTTATCCCATGGCCTGTAGCAGAGGCATATTTTAGACTACATGATTTGAAAACTTATTAATAATAGTGCATAGTATTCTTATACTTCATGAATTATGACAAACAAAATATCTATTAAACTTACCTCAATTGCTTAATTTTTTCTAAGTTAATAATTCACTTCTACTATATGTATATTAACTGAATAGAAATGATAAAGCTGAAATACAACACAAATTATGCTGCATCTGAAAAATAAAAGCTGAAATATAACACAAATTATGCTGCATCTGAAAAATAAAAGTTATTTCAATGGCACACGTAAGTTTAGTTCCCTGCTTTTCAAAATGCTAAATATTCTATTGCAATCAGTTTAAATGGAAACTGACAGTCCTCCTAAGGCCACAGGGTTGGACCTCACATGGTTTTAAGAATTCTAGAACAATTAACCGAAAGTTAATGGATTGCATGTGACTGCAGGACTGAGGTAAGGGATTTGTTCTTCAGTCTTTTGCATAGGTGCTATGTTTTTAGGAATACTGACTTCAGTCCTCAAAGTTATTTCAGGATTTAAGCTCTTTAGTTGCTCATTTGAAGTAAAATTCTGAAGTGTCACTCCTCAAAGCTACTATTTAAATATACTTTGTAAAGTCTGCTGATGTCAATTGACACAGGCAGAACTATTGCTCCAGTGGCAGCTGATCTCCTAGAGAGCTTTTACCACCTCTGCCTAATTCATACGCAGTGACTCCCTAGCCCTCTATTAAAATGGTCTAGTTTAAAAGAAAGTATTAATGTTGCTACAGTTTTTATCTGAATATTTTTGACAGAATGGGATTGCCTTGCTGGTTTTCTACACAGAGTTTATTTACACTAGTAGATCCCAGGGACTGGTAATATCCTGACATAGGATAGGGTAGACTGACTGATAGTCAGTAAGGGGAAGCAATATGTTCCTAATCTGCATCAACTGTAGCTGAAAAATGCTGCCCTTAAAGAAGACTACTCTAAAATGGTCTGCCTATTTTACTACTGGATATGTGAACAAGTATGCCCATTATATACTTCTCTCATTACAAGCAATCCAGCTGGTAATCTTCCTTAGCTGGAAGTTTCTGCCTATCAGCTGAGGTGCAAAAGGTGAACAACAAACCAGGTGAGCAATGTTTCTTTCCAACACAAAATTAAATAGCTTCAGTGACAGGATTTCATTTTTAGCTTGTACAGTACACTGTTTGTGCATCTTGCATGAAACCAATCACTTCCAGCAGCAGGACAATCCAGAGTGCTTCAACTATCTGCCTAACTACTTATGAGAGATGTTAATGACAATTTCATACTTCTTTGGTTAAACTGAACTCTAAATAGATAAATTATTTCAGAAAAGGCATTAATACAGATGGTCAGGCAGATATCTAGACATCTAAGGCACAAAAATTTAGCATAATGATTCACTAAGTGTTGTCCACGCTTTCCCACAACTGTGTGCGTTCTATTAAAGAAGTTCAAAGCATCTTTTCTGAGTTACATTAACTACAGCAATAGTAGTAGCCTATCACTTGCCAGTGCCCTGCAGCACACTGAATAAAGATATACATATGTATGTGTGTGTAGTCATACAAACATGCTTTTGAATATCTGATTAAAGAAAGATGCAGCAAATCTATTTGAAATGCAGTAGGAAAAAGGAAAGCTTAGATTTATGATTCTGTGATTTGCAGATGGAGTACACATCAGGTGCTCTGTTCAGTAATAAATATACTCTAGAAAACATATGTGAAGCAGCACTACTGAAAGATCACATACAAGAAAACTGGAGTATCTGGAGGTAGACACAAAGAACAGATATCCCCTAAGGAATAGACCTGCAGAAACAAGGAATTTAATAAGCTGCACAAGGTCCTAATGTTTTACGCTGAAACAGTCTAAGCAGATAAATGCTTTTACCCGTCTAAAGAAAATATGACCTTTATCTCTTTTATCTTGTGTCTTACAAAAAACAGCAGTGCGTTCAACTGTGTGGGTCATACCGGGTTATGCACCACAATGTTTTCAGTCATTGTTGAACAATTTCTTGACTTTTGCAAAGTCTGTTCCAATGCAGATACTGAGGAGCAGCATACTGCATGGTCTAATCCCAATCTCCCACATATTTTAATGAGTTCAATGAAAATATTAGTGTGGGTAGATTCTGGAGTCATTTATTTAATCCCAAATTCCTAGGACTCACTTAAACCACTATTAATTGTGCTTTTAAACTAATATAATAGATACTGCATGTCACATTCCTTTCCATTTCTTCTGCTCACAACTTTTTAAATGAGCAAGAGTTTTATTCTTTCCATTGACTTAATTGACTTGACTTGATAACAAAATACTGTGGGGACCTGTAGTCATATAAAAAATCCTATAAATATTGAGCAAAAAATTCAATTGTCTGCAAAAGTTACATATTTGCAGATTAATTTCCCACTTTTTTTCTGTGATTTTTTTATAGCTTTGAATTGGTTCTGGTAGTTTTGCAGACAAGCTAATACATTTAAGAAGAGAAAGCACACAGTTGCTCTACTGATATTTACCGACTCACAAAAGGCAGCATTTTTGGGGCTGTGGTTACATGCACTAGAATAATAAGAAAATACTCCAGGTCAGCTAGGGGTGGCTTTGCTGAACTAAGCTATATGGCATGTATGTTTGACTGCTGCAGCAAAACCACTTCAGATCAGAAGACCACAACTAAAGCAACTGTTAGATACGCATACGTGCACAAACAGGGCAGAAATGCATGTTGCCTTGGAAATGAAAACGATTATTTGTAATTTCAAAAGGCACAAAAATAAAAGAGGTCATGGGAGAGAAGCCTGCAATTTAAAATGCACTCATTTTGCAACACTGGGTGTGGTAATGCAATTGAGCTGACACCTCTGACATCTCCATTTACGCTTCTATAACAGCAGACAGAAGAGCTGTGCAGTGGGTATTGTTAACTGTGAGCTTTTGGAAGAAAGCATGCTTTTTTCCCTCTGTTGTTGCTTTTGGTTCTCTTGCCTCTGTGATTCCTTGCCTTTCTATTGGCTGGCAATTTCGACAGAATATTATTGTTCACGTTCCTAGCTGGGATCTTTCATTTGAAAAGGAAGGTTTTGCAAACACTGCCTTAACAACATGACCTGCCTTTTGGTTTGCCTGATCTGCCCAAGACCAGATTACAGCACTCACAAATGCTTTAGTCAGACACATCCCATTTCGCTGTAGGCTGTCTTATCTTCCACCCCCCAGCTTAGTAGCTTTAGATTCCCTGCAGAGCTGAAAGAGGCAAACAGACACCTCTGGAGGGCAGTTCACTACGTCTGAAACCTAAGCCACTCTGATCCCTTGTCCATCTAGTACTCACAGGCAATTGAACTCCCTGCTTCAGTGGTACAGATGGGGAGGAGTTTGAGATTTTGTCCCTGGCTACCACACAGCCTTTGTAACCTGTGTCCTACCATGGGGGCACTTCTAATGAACAACTGATCAAAATTTAGTCTAGTAACATGAGTGAAGCTTCATCTGGCTCAAGCTAAAGATGAAGACCGACGCCTTAAATGAGCTTCTTTCACCAGCTGAGAAACTGAGGAACCTGAAACTGGCCGGAAGAGAATCACTCCACTACATGAAGTATAGAGATGCAGAAAATCCAGCTGTGCTCTGGTTTTGTACACTAAAAAGTAGGACCCCATTGTGCTCCCTTTCAGGCTATCCTATTGGCACTCCATTCACTTCAAGCCTTTATAAAATTTCTCTTCCTTGCAGCTAAAACAAAAAACTCTGGGCTAGATTCTGATAATTCCTATGCTATCTAGTCTATAAATCAGGAATCACTCCAATTAAGCTAGTAAATGAGACTAGATTCAGATCTCCTTATTGCAAGCATAAAAGGTTTCAATAATAGCAATAAGCATAAAGGCTGTTACATCATTTTATTGGCTCTCAGTGTCTTCTAGACTAAAAGCCCATGTTAAAAGATATAAAGCAAAAGGGACTGCTGACCCTAAAAGCATGCTCACATTTCCTCTAGCATTCTTAAAAAGGAAGAATTGTAAAAAAGGTGTTTGTGTAAACAACGTTATTTACAAAACAGTTGTGACCACCATGTGATTTCAACCCAAAGCAGTTTTCCCTTAACCAGCTGAATTTGTGAAATAAAAAAAAGTCTTCTGAAGAGATTAACTATCCTTTTTAGGATCACATAAAGTACAAGCGTAACACCCAGCCTTGTTTTTTTAATATTGTAATTTATTATGCAACAGGGGTGTAATAGCTATAGAGAATAGAAGAGACATTTGCAATGTTTGAATACTTCCGTTTCACATTATCTGCGGCATTTCTGTTCCACACAGAAGTCAACTTAAGCTATGCAATGCTGATTATTACCCATACCCATGGGTAATAATATCCAAGCTCATGAACACAGTGACACCTCAAGTGACATTTTGTTCTGTCATAGTGAGTGACAAAGTGCTTTTCAGCATACCAGGGAGAACTATGGCTGTCTGATATTTTCATGTGCCATTCTGACAGTTGAGGAATTAGATGAGAACATACACAAGAACAAAACAATCAAGATAGCAGAATATTAATTATGAACAATGCATTACGCAGCCTTATATTATGAATTTCAGGGATCATGTGAATCAAACAACTGAGTTATTTTTCTTATTACTTTTACTGTGTAAAGATATTGACAAGTGCTAGCAATGGCCCTAAAGGTAAAACACCTTAAACTTACATGGAGTGAAGCACTTGTATACAGCATGACAGAGAACAGACTTTGCTTGGAAATGCAGCTCATTGAGCACTGTAACTTCAGCACCTTATGAATGCCATACCTCACTCAAAACACCACAGCATATGAAAGGCAAGGTTTGCAGACGGTAGTCACTTTCATTAAGCTAGCAGAGATTTGTTGGAAGAAAAACTGAAGAGCCAAGCTTTCAAGCATAGAAGCTGTTTTAAAAATGCAAGTCACAAGCTACCAGTACAAACTGAAAATGTATTTTGCTTCACATAAGCCCTGGAGATAAAGAGTTTGCTGCTACAGCTAAGCTAACCTAATGGCTTCTTGGTGCACTTATGGGAGGTTCTACTCCCCGTGTTCCATACTTGTGCCTTCTGCTAGCCCTGACATTTGTGTCAAAGAATTGGTTCAAGGAACTGAAGAGCCAGAAAATGGATTTTTCTTTCCTCTAGATTTATTCTTATGTCAGTTTAGCTTCCTGAACTGGATTAGAGGGAGCTCAAAGGAACATGAGTGCTGATACAGGGAGAAGGAAGAAACATGCAAGGAAAAGACAGGTGTGGGACTACACATTTCAGTGGCTGCTCACCATTAATTGATTTAGCTGCAACAGCACCCTCTCTAGGAGGATAACTTTATCAATACTGTTACTAAAAGACTGGATTGTGTAATGGCTGATTTACTAAAAAACACAATTGAAAAGAAACTAAAATGGTGATAATTAGTACAAATTGTTCCTCCATATCACAGTGAGCTGATTTCTCCCATCTCATCATTCCAGCAACTATTTTGGTGGTTCTGCTCCACTGTGGTTTTACAAGGAGGAACCAAATTCTTACACCTTTTAAAACCACAGAAATCTCTTCACCTCATTGATGAAGCTGATTCAATAGTTTGCTTAGTCTGACATCTAGTGTCAAGACCCCAAACATGGTCCAGGCAGTGACCGAGACTAATCCAAAGGCATTACATACTCTGTTGGGTAGAGGAGTATCACATTTGTCTTGTCATAGGGACCTCAATCCAAATAATGTCAAAATCAGTTCAAAGACAACAGATATTTTCTTTGGAATAAAAAACTACCACCAAAACACTCCCTGGCTGTATGTGCAGAGTTACCTAAAGGGGGATGAGATACAAATTATATGGAAACCGTGTTATTATCAGGAACAAAAATCAGCTGTGCTAAACAAATTACAGCCATGCACAAAAAATGCTCATGGTAGAGTCTTCATGGCTGGAGGTTTTCAAGATGTGACTGGACAACATGCTAGATAATCTCATCTAGATGAATAAAACCGTTCCCACAAAACCCTCGATGAGATGACTTTTCAAGGTACCATCCAACCTGTGCCTATTATAGCATAGGCTGTGCTATGATACTATTTGTTAAAAGCAGAATGTATTTGGTTAAGCTTTTAAAATGTTCTTTAGTCCACCTCAAATTGTTTCTGCTATTTTTACAAAGTACAGTTTTGAAGAAAAATATAAGGAATAGTGAGTATTTGTCATATTTCACCAGACAAGCAGCTGTGTTGTACAAATTTGATGACAGAGCAACAGAAAAATCACAGACCAAAGGTGTTGCTGCTAAGTCTTTACTCCAAGAAAGCAGTCTTACTTACAGCATGTGCTGTAAGGCATAGTAACTTTGCAATGGACTGGACCACAGCAAAACTATTTTCTGGTGTGGAATAGGAGATGAAGTGTTGGTTGAACTGCTCAGATATTAAATGGAGTAATTTGAAGGGGAATAATAAATATTTAATAATAAGAAGAAAGTTTATAGAAATTCCCAATAGCTTTAATTTTTTTCCATATATCTCACTAGGAATTATCATACTGAAGCAGATATGTGGTCTACACAGTACCGTATCCTGTCCATGACAGTGAGAGACAGTAAATATTTCACAGGATCAAGCATGAGTTTTCATAATAAACAACTAGGAAATAAGCCCTCTGTATCAGGAATATAAAATATTACCTGGTACATTGATTTCCTGGAACAAATCTAAGATTATCTATGTGGTCTTCCAAGTTACCTTGGGTTCAGAAAACATGGAAGAATGAACATTTGAATTCTGCTTAATTCAAAGTCTATTTTGTTTCATAATTCACGAAGTTAGATTCAAAATTATTAGATAGTAACACGGAAACTCAACCTAACCTGATCCCAGGGTCAGGAAGTCTGTCTATGCTGCAGGTTCCAGGAAACAGGAAAACAGGGGAACTGCTGCCTTACATACATCTGGTTTTAGGTGCTTTCCTAGTTGTTCTTGGTCACTGCCAGAATCTAAATAGTTGATGGGTCTTCAGTGTGGAACAGTGCAACCATTCTGATGTTGAATTAAAATTATTTTAAAATTTTCTTTTTCCTTTTCTGCATGTGGATGCTCCTTTTATAAGGCAACTTGACTTGTTCCAACTGTGCTCATTTTTAGACAATAATAATCCTAAAAATATATTTTCATGGTGATGATATGCCTATTCAAAATAGATATCACATGACCTTATCAAGTCAGGCTGCCTACACAACAAGCTCATTCACATACTTACACTCTGTGAAGGTAGTTATGATGCTGACACAGTCAGATGGTATGCTAAGAAGCAATTACGCATCAATCTTTAATTTATATGACCCAAGGTGTTATAAGGCCTCTATAAAAAGGATATCACATCATTAAAAAGTCCATGGAAAGCCACAGAGACACAATACTGGCAGCAGGTTTTATAGACAAAAGCAATGAACAGCTGTAAAAAGATACGTCTTGTTTACTCATCAGAAAATAAGGGCTACCAACACACATTCTTGTTTGTCTCCTAAATTTTTTCCAACGGCATTCCTCATTTTCATGTAAGCTCATGTCAGTTGGGCAAGGAAATACCTATGGCCACATTGTCCCACAGAAAATATATACATTTGGGGGCACTAAACTGATTGCTCAGAGAGGCTAAGACCTCTAAGCAAAAGAAGACTGGAAGTGAGATTGCCACTGCAAGCCTACAACAGTAACTGTTAGGTAACAAATAACCTTATTACTCACAAAGGCTGTCTAACGGCTATTGGATAGAATGCTATTTATTACAAAAGCTAAACAGAACGCAAATATGGTTATCTCACATGCAAAAACTGAATGGCCTGAGAGAGCTCTGTTCCAAGCAACCCACTGCTGCAACCATAAAAATGAACTGCAAAATCCAGCACCATTACAATTCCAATTGATCAACAGCTGGTTATTACACAAAACCAAACTCTTTTCAGAATGCTGATGTTATGATAGCTTGAGAATGTAAGAGACAAAGATTTTTGGAAGTCTGTGAAAGCAGTACCCTTTATTCGACCTAATGGTGTTGGGAGAAAAACAGGCAAAAGTGTTGACACAGAGATCCTTCTTTCAGAGTCTAAAAGAGAAGCACCAAACTTTTGAGGTTAACTACAAGTTGAGAAGACTTGTGCAGTTCCACAGAGGGCTAAGCGTCCTTGTCCACATCAGCTTGTTCTGTGCATTCCCATCCTCTCCCACTTGGTAGCATTTGAGTGATCAAGTGATGAGCCAGATTAGGGATTTTACAACTGATCCAGCTGAAGATCTAGCTCTTACTTCAACTGCACTTTCCAAAATCTGTCCCATAAACCAGCTCTGCCATCACTACATCAGGCCTACTGTGAGCATAAGAGAAGGTAGAACTACACTGCTGGGGCAAGACAGGCCTGATCCTTTCAGCAGCAACCTTCATTTATGTAAATGTAAATGCATCTTAGAAACGCATTCCAAATGTACCTAGAAATGTTAATTGGTTGGACTGTCTGAAAGAAAATGTAGTTATGTACTCCTGACTGTGGATGTTACTGAAAAAAACCAGAGGACAAGAAAACTCCCCTCCTCTGAAAAACAGAAATAATTTACTGTCCATAGAACAGAGAAGATAAGGAGGAGACTTATTTAGCCTTACATGGGATCATAAAACCAGTATCTCTGTTGAATTCATTATTTTTAGTAACTAGCAATTAATTTTAATTCCTAGGTTCATCTTTTAAAGGTATTATGTGGATCCTTTATGAGAACTGATTAGCTAACAGCTTTCTTTGTTACAAAACACTTCTGCTTTGTGAGAAATTACTTCCCACTGGTAACTACATATTTCTATGCTTCGCTTTTTGTCTGAGTTTTTGATGAGCAACAATTAAGTTTTACCTAAAGTTTTCACAAGGACATTTTGTACTGACATACTATTGGAAATGAGAGTATAGGGAGAGGGAGTATAGGGCCCATGTTTCAATATGTTGTTCTACTGTCTGAAATCTAGTGTGACAATTTGACAGTTTCACTGGGTGGCAATGAAAGTTGGAATGATTTACAAGAAGTGAATTCACGTTGTGTAGGCAGGAGTCATGGCATACAAACCATTAACATGCATGAGCACGAATCTGGGTTGCTTTGACTTGAGAAACCATAAGTCTATGGAAGATAGAAATTTTATTGGATTATGGATCCTTTCTGTGAAGAAGCCACAGTCAGGTAATTCCTTAACTTTATGAACAAGCCTAGCATCTTGTCCATAATTTGAATAATTAGGAAGGTCCCTCCTCCTCTCTAAAAAAATCATGCTTCCCAAGCTTATCAGGGCAAAACTGTCTATCCTTAAAATGAAACACTAATCTGTCTAATGACACATGAAAATCATGAATTATTTCCATGCACTTTACTGATTGAACACTTACCCACTGTGGCAGAAGCTGATGACAGAAGAGACTTTCCCCAGGTACCCCAAGCTCCCCATCTACTTGCTTTAGATGAGGAGTCTGCAGCCTAGAAGAACAAAAATGTTACTCCACTGTCTAAAATCTTGTTCTCAAAAGGCAGGAGGAAACACAAAGAACCCATCAGGCAACAAAGTCTGCATTTAATAGATGATGACAGATTGGGTGTTACGTGGAGTTCAAACTCCTGTGCACAAGAAAGCAGAACGTGAAGCGTAGTTCACATCACCTGTTACTGGAGGACCATTAAACTCCAGAGGTGCGTTTATAGACGTCCTAATATTTCTTCAGGCACCCAATCCTATAAAGCCATACAAGTTTATCAGGGATAGTACTAGGGAGAGGCAGGAACCTGTCTCCTTCCTGGGTTGTACCAGGAGCCAGAGTTGGAGGCTTCTGTTCCAAAGTCTCCTCACATGTGTAATTCAGTAGATGTGCCCAGGGAACTCCTAACAACTGAGTTCAATAAAAACACAGCCAGAGGAGATGCTGCACACCTTTTACAGTAATGTGTAGTGTTAAGCAATTATCAGTATTCCATATTTAAATCATATTAAGAAACTGTTGTCTCAAGAAAGTCTCCAGTAACATATCATCTCTACACAATGCAAGTTTTATTGCAACCAGGCTTCAAAGAACAAATTAATATCATACCGGCCAAGAGAAATTAAACTATTCCTAGTTTTCAAAAGCTTGGTGTTGTAATTTAATTTATCCCTATGCAGGTTTTCTGCATAAGTCCCTAGGCTTTTGTGAAAAACAGTATGTCCATTATACATAAGTCTGTCCTTACAATGCAGGGAGGGGAGGGCTTTTACAGAAGATAAAGTATTACTTACTGGACTGCTTTGTTCATGTAGTGTTTCTTCCAATTCAGGTTCTGCATCAAGGCTTACAGTTTCAATGCACTCAGTGGGCATGTCTTCAGTTGTCTCTTCACCGGAAAGTACGCTTTCAACTAGTTTTTCAGTCAAAGGGTTTTCATTAATGAGTATGTCTCCTTCCTTCCTATCACTGACACTCTGAGTGACCTGTCCATGTTGATCTTGTGAAGACTCATGCAAGATCTCAGCTTCAACGAGGTGTGGTACTGATTCGTTAGGCAACACCTCACTGCTGGGCATTTCCATTACTTCAGGTTTTGCTTCAGATGGGGTGCCATCAGATATGTCTTCAGACATTTTCAGTTCTGAATATAGAAAGTAAAGTCTTTTAGGTACCATAAACATTTGAGTGACTATAAAATACACAGTGTTTACCATGTGCTACTGCTGAAAAACAACAGCCTCGATGTACGACCTCCTAAAGCATGGACCCCTGTGGCACATGCATCATGCTGGCAGTGGTATCAGGATAATACTTAAATACCCTACTCACTCTGCATGATCCCACTCAAATACGAAGAGTAGCATTTGTTTTCCAAAATATGGTTTAGTGAGGGTGAAAGGATATTAATTTGTCTGGAGAAGTCAAATGTAAGAGTTTCCACATGGTTAATTTCTATATTCACTACGAGGTGTGTATGAAAGACCCCTGCAGAACAGAATAATCTGAGTTGCAACAGCCAAGCAGCTCTTGCTCTCCCCTTCATCACCGTGACATCCACAGGTT
The DNA here is from genome assembly GCA_013397055.1 of Pachycephala philippinensis. NCBI lineage: Eukaryota > Metazoa > Chordata > Aves > Passeriformes > Pachycephala > Pachycephala philippinensis. Next base: position 320,637 of record VWZT01008433.1, read on the forward strand.
CCTACAGCCTACTGACTGATGGACGGGAGGATAACACTCTGACTAAAGCTGCGGTGATATTTCTGTGTTTGAGAAGGGGCATAATTTGTGAACATGACAGGCCATGGTCCCTAGAGCCATTTCACAGACAAAGCCATAGCTCACACTGTTTCTTTATCACTTGCCTCAAAGTCTTACTCTTTGCAGAGTGCAACGCTTTTCACCATCTCCTAAAATTCCAGCTGTGTGATTAAACTCTAGTTTTGAAGGCAAGGTAAGCTTGTATGAGGTAGTTATTAATTTTTTTTTGTAAGTTATGAACCAATTTTCTCTTATTTATTCCTTATCTTCCAATGTAATTTTGGAGGTATTTTCCACCATTGTGCAGTCATCAGGCTGAGGATCCACAAAGGCAAAGATAAAGCCACAGAGCAATCTCTGCAGCTGATTAAGGAGTGGCACTGCCAGAGTCCAAAAGGACACTGTTCTGTGATTACTAACACTTATTTGTTGGTAACAACAGTATACTTGGCACTCAGAAGACAATCCTTGACAGAGAGCTTGCAATATGTTGAGCTGCACAGCATAAAAAAAAATTGTACACTCCTCTCTGTAGATGCTGCATTTTCATTGACTCCCATATTAATTAAATATGGCTCAAAGGTTTGCACCTGTCAGGAAGAATTGAGGTTCTATGAGAGACTGAAGAATGGGGAGGAAAAAGCGAAAAGCAAAATATAACTGGGATTTAGGTGAAATTTGCCTGAGAAGCATGTATTTAAATTAGTATAGTTTATTAAAGTCTATAGGCCTGTATACATATATAGCTTTAGCAGCCTGTTTATCTAATGTGAAAGTAGATCACTTGTTTAAACAGTCCCAAGTGTAGCATTTGGGATCAGTGAACAAGAAACAGAAATAAAAAAGTAAGCACTTGCTACCACTTGCATTACTTCAGCTTACACTGTACCTTAATTTTCTTGAGAAAACATGCATTCACAAGCCCGAATCTTTGCATTTGCCAGTTTTCCATTAAAAATACAGCAAATATTATAAAATGCTTTGGTGTAGAGAAGTACTGCTACTGTTTTAACAGTACTCACTGTGTGATGGGCAGCATCACCTTAAGAATGTTTTTGTATTTGTAAACCAAATTCCATCATGAGATATGAGCACCCTCTATCAAAACCTGTAAAACCTTTACACACATACTTCATAATTTTGTATGGGTATTAGCTCTGAGTAAGCCCAGCACTTTTTAAGGGATCACAGAGACATGTGCACATGGATTTTCGCAGTATTGGGTCATCTTTGGGTACCACTCGGGCCACGGTCCCTGCAGTTGTCTGCTGAACATTCCTTACAGGAGCACGGCACATAACAGCAAATGACCGCATCTGTCGGAACACACGAGCCGTGCTGCACCCGGGGTCAGCGTCACTCAGCCTCTCATCCGTGAGACTGTCCTGATCCAAATCAACTCGGACAGCTCCGCCCAAAGGGAATTACTCTGCGGGGAGTTCGTGAGGGAGATGCTGAGGCCAGCCCCGGACCGGTGGCAGGGAAGTGCCCGGCCCGCACCGACCAGCCGCGCTGAGGGGCCGGCGGTGGCGGCATCTGCCAACCCTCCGCCTGAGGAGTTTCATCTCGCCTCGAAAGCAAAGCCCAGCGGCTGCCAGGCGCCTTCGGGCACCAATCACCATCCCCGAGCGGGAGGGAAGAATAACTTTTTTGGCGACGGCACCGCGCTGCCCTCTCGCTCGACGCCCGCTGTCGCTCCTCCTCGGCGGGACGCTGCGGCCAGGCGAGAGCAGGCGAACCTCCCCTGGCACCCGCCGCCGGCAGCTTTCCCTGCCCGGCTACCCTCTGCCCCCTGCCACAGGCAGGGCAGGAGCAGCCGGGGCGCCGCTCCCCCAAGCCCGCAGCGGCCACAACTTCCCCCTTCTCTTTTTTTTTTTTCCCTTTTTTCGAAATTCCTCTCTGAGACAGAGCTGTGTGGCGCAGCCAGCGTCAAAAGCGGCAGAAAAAGCAGAAATCGCTGTGCTCCTTACCGCTCAGCAGTGCCCTGGCCGGCGCGCCCCCGGCTCCTTCCCTTCCCCGCCCCGCCACGTCGGCAGCAGCGGGGGGAGGAGGCAGAGCGGGCCAGGCAGCCCGGGCCGGCCCCAGGGAGGAGGGAGGGCTGGCTTTTGTCCCTCGGTCTCCTTCCGGCTGTCGGAGGCGGCCGCCTGTTGCAAAGGGGCAGCGCCGCGCCGCTGCCGAGCCGTCCCCGGGCTCCAGGCTGCGCTGACCCAGCGCGGGGAGCTGCCCCCGCCGCCATTCCCACCCCTCACGGGCCCCGGCCTGGGCGCGGGCCCCCGGGACACCCCGCTGGAGGCGCCGGCCCGGAGCGTCGGGTGCGGCTGCAGCTGCGCTTCCCTCAGGGCCGGCGGCACCCCCCGCGTCCGCGCTGAGGCGGAAAAGGGGTGACTTTAATTGAATCGTAGAATACGCTGAGTTGGAAGGGACCCATCAGGATCAACGAGTTCAACTCCTGGCCCTGTGCAGGACACCCCGAGAATCACACCACGTGCCTGAGAGCGTGGGCTCCAAACGCTTCTTGGACTCGGACAAGATTGGTGCTGTTGATACTTCCCTGGGGAAGCCGGTTCAGTGATCAACCACCCTCTGAGAGAAAAAGTCTAAATTAATGTAGTTGCTGATTAATTTTTATGCTGAGCTGGCATAAAAGTTTATTATTTTCTTTTTAGAAAGTCTAATCCTTCCTCAAAGTGAGCACTTACTGACCCGTAGGGTTACAGAATTAAACAACCGAGATGCAGCTTTTCAGATACCGACTGGCACCTCGGTTACCGCTGTCTTTACAGGAAATGCCCCCGCCAGAAGCCGGCGGGTGCGTGCACACATTTCCCGTCAGTTGGTGAAACACTTGGTTGAGCAAAAGGGTTTCAGGCTTTTCCCAACAGCCTGTGGTTCTCGTTTCTGTGTAATTCCTCATACCCATTCCTCTTTTTGCCACCTCATTTTAAGGCGAAGCATGCCCTTTACAGTGATAAAAGGCAATTCCACGGTTCATCATAGCATCATTCCTATCATTAGTCTGCCAACGAGAGAAATTACTTTTGCCACAGGAGGCAAACCAACATATTGTGACTCCAAGAGGTGACAAAATAAAGCCCCAGTTCTCAGAATTGTGCTTCACAAATACCAATCATGCTATGTGACTTACACATTTACCAAGCGAAAGTCTCTCAAGGTTGTCATTAAGGTAGTTGGTAGCAGAACAAATGTTTGTATTCCTACATAAGTTGTTTCTTTTGAAGGTCTTTCAGTGAGAATTTAAGTGTCAGGGGGTGCTGGTGAATTTATTAATGTTGGATATATTTATTGAAAATGAGATTTAGAGTGGCCCTAGGGATTTCCCTCTGCTTTTCAGTGGAGCTTGTGGAAGAGTAAGAGCAGTGTCTTAGGAGGAATCACGGTAGCTGGAGATTGTTTAACATATGTTAGGTGATAATTTTGACTGTAAGTGGATCTTGCACTGTCGGTTTTGCAGATTCTGTACATAACCATGCATGTTATAGAACTGCAAGACATTGTTAGTCACTGTTCTAACACAAAGTTATCACTTCAGGGTGAAATTAACATTGTATGTACATAAATGTGGATGTCTGTCTGTTTGGATAGAAGAATGTATACATTTTGTAAGTTCCTAAAGTACTTTTTTGAATTTAACACATGCATTTTCTAATTTTTTTTCTCTTTCAATTTTCAGTACTTAATTTCACTCGTATTGTTTCACTGTGGCAATATTGCACATGGTTTTGGAATAAATAAGCATTAGAGATTAAACACTTCCACTCATCTCAGATTTCAGTGACATTTGTGATTATTCTGTCATCATCTTTCTAATGGGTTTTAGGAAAGGTACCTGCCTTTTAATAAATAGATAAATATAAATCTAAATAAAGGTGGAAAGACATTTGGCTACTTTTAACAGAACATGGAAGTATGCATGACATTCATGGATTGTATTAATCTACTTTCAGTGATTGCACTGGTAAATCTGAGTGGTAAATCTGAAGGGCTAATGGCATGCAATTAATGGTGATATGCTTATTTTGCTGTTTAACATATGGTTCATCTGTCTTTATAGTATGTAGGCATACAAAAAACGCCAGTGGCATTTCATTTCATGAGAAATGAAATACAATCTACAGAATAGGCCTTAAAGCAAAAAAGTAATTTTTTCGATTATTTCCTCTGCTTCCTGAATCATTGAAATATTAAATCATGAATGTGTTATGGTATGCTAACCCAGAAAGGTAGGTTGTAGTGTGGCAGTTCTGAATTTAGATCTCAGCTATGGTGGAATTTCTGACCAACATTATACAGAACTAAAGAGAGACTGGTTTATGTCTTTGCCAGGACAATAACCCTGTGTTTGGGCATTCAGTACCAAAGTCACTGCTCTGTTTTAATAAAAAAAAAAAAACCAAACCAAACTCCACTCAGTGTTTCCATGTTCACTGTTTAACCCAATCAAAACACTGCTGGAGCAGGAGAGAGATTATTTTTCCATTCCCATTAAATGGAAATTAAACTAAGACAAGTGGTACTTTTATAAACCAGCCTTGATAAAAGCCTGACAACTAAATCGGTATAGCAAAATGGACAAAAAATTACAATAATGTATATAGACTTAGATCATTATTAAGTTCAGATAGGAAGGTGTTTGAATTTCTTGTTCAAAAGAAGTACTTATTTTCATGTTAATTTAATGATGATAGAAAGTCCGTGAAAAGATTCATTTTTCTCCTGTTTAATATATTGCAAAGCATAAAAACATGAAATTCAATAATAATAGAATAGTGGGGATATTACAGTAATGTTGTATGTGGAAAATACATTTGGAGAAAAGCAAATGCCATTTCACAAGCTGTCAGTAGATGGCACAAACATTTATATAAAAATGTGGGCGTTCCCAAGTATTGTTACTCAATAGGATAGAGTTTAAGGAAGTTTTCTTTTTTTGTTTTCCTGAGAACATGTTCTGCTGTTTTGCAGAGCAGGGATTTCTGGTGAGAAAATTTTCATTTTGTTGATTTTATGCTGTTGCTAGTTAGCTAGAATTGTTTTATATTCTGCTTCTTATTTGAAAATGAGCCTTGTTTTCCATAGCAAGTGTACAATGTTCTTTCAACTGTGTGGGTAAGCAACGATGGTAAAGTTGCTTGTGTTCGGAACTTTTATCCAAAGAAACTGTCAGAGTAGCAGTCTCTTTATTAGCACTACATCCATAGTTAAGGGGGGCAGAGTGATGGCAATAGTTTTTTGCAGTTCAGGAATGGGTCTAATTTAATCATATGTTTCATCCTTCTGAAAGGCATGTTTAACACTAGAGTTTTTTGCTATGCTGATAACTTGTGAAGTGCATGCCTTAACACTGAACTGACTTAGCTAAATGTATTCTGTATATTTCTTGTACGGAAGTTTAGTCAGTTTATACCAGTTTTATATTGGAAAAACTCTTAAAACCTCAATTTTTATCTCTCCCCTCGCTTTTTAAAAACAGGACACTTTCTTGCTATGCTCTTGGCTTGCCTACCCTCCTGGATTGCTTTTCTTGATTAAGCTTTTTTTATCAAATTTGAAGACATGAGGATACTTCTGAATTAAAAGTGATATGACTATAAAGGATAACTTCTACAGTATTAGCCCCCAAATCACAGGTTATGTGTTATAAAAGTTTTTACTTGTGTTGCTTCATAGGATATTCTAAAGAAAGTTTGAAGGTACTCATAAATAATTTGACTGAATGCTAGGATATATGAATGAGAAAGAAAATAAAACACATGGGGAAGAATCATATCCTTTTTGCATCTAGTCCATGGATACTGCTGAAATTTTATCCTATGAAGGAATAATGATTTAAAGGTAGATTTTTTTTTTCAGATTTCTCTTGAAGCTATATATTTTGTTCCATTGTAAACACATTAGTAGAGTTGCCCAAACAATCAGAAGAACAGGACTGAGGATGCCCAAATGCCTTTTGAGGGCTGTGATGCGTATAATTTTTCCAAATGAAAATTTGGAAGAAGGCTGGGAAAGTTTTGCCATATTACCCCATGATTTCTAGATGATTTCCAAGCTTAGTTTCATGCATTCTTTATGAAAGTACTCAGTGGACTATTTTTTGGGTTTTTTTTGTATTGTTCAATCAAGTGGAACATGTATTTTGCACCCAGTAATTCTGAGAAAGCTTGTGGAATGGTTGATGGTGCAGTGAATGCAGTCCTTGAAGCTGTAAATCAGTCCAAAAGGTGATAGCTACTGTCTCATTGTAGAGTCATTAGAAATATAAACTCACAATTTAGCCACTTCAATATCAAGGGAAAGTTGAAGGCCAGTGCAGTCACTAGTAAGTACTATGGGAAGCTTCAGGCAACACTATGATTTAAAATTAGTGGGAGGGAAGGGGAAAGAAGAGGAAACATAAAGATACTAGAAATCTGGAAAACAACTTTAAATAAGATTTACACATGTAAAAGTGTTAACCAAGTTCTTACCAGTTCCTGTTTTAGAGAGGCAGTCTAATGAACTTATGCAATACCTAAAAGGAGATTTAAGACAGTATTCTCAATGGCTGACTTAAACAAAGGGAGACTGGCTACCCTAAACTCCTACAGTCAGAAAGAAAAAGTGACCTCTAAGAAGGAAAACGAAAGCAAAGACACAGTTATGATTTTTTTCCTCTAAAGTCTGTTTAAATAAACCTCTCTATCACAACAGAGATGTTTGAAGTCAATGTCCTTAGATCAGGGCTGGATTTTGCATACAGAGGTTCTACAACAGATACATTTTTGTGTAGCCTGCACATATTCCCAGTGTGTGCCCGGTGTTCTCTATGTACACCTGACAAACCAGACATGTGAACACCCCACTTTCAGAGTCTTAAATTCAGGAAATGCTCCAGCTCAGACAAGAAGTGAACTCTTCTGTGGACTTTCCCAAGGCATAAATATAGATCATTCTACCCTCGCCCCAGTTTCCCCAGTTAAAAGAAGCACTGGTGATCCAATCTCAGCTACCTAAAGACATTCAGGTTTTGATTCAGGCTCTTGAACCTCCATCCTATGTCTCAGTCCAAGTTTACAGACGAAAGTCCATTTTTAAATAATGTCTCTGAGTCCAGTTCACATCCCTTAAGAGAGAATCTGAGGAGAGGATGACTGTGCTGACTGCAATTATTGTACTTTCTAATCAAAGTAAATTACACAGTTTACAAGCCTTCATAATACACTGAATCACAGCAGTAATTCTGTAAGTCAACAGTAAATTTTGGACACCTATGAAATCAGACATGTTTTGTAAAAAACGCACTCATTATATGTTAAATACACCATATTTACCAAATAAAAAATTTCAATGGTGTTCTGTTAATAAAGAATCTCTTGAATGATTGTAGGCACCTTCATTGCTTTTTGAATCAAAAGAATAAATGAGACATTGGAACCTTGAAAAAATCTCTCTCTCTGATGGTTCCTGCACAGCTACTTAATGATACAATCTGATTTTTGCTTGTGTTTTTTGTTTTCCAGCAGGATTAGAACAAAGATGGATGGTTAAGAAAAGTATTGAGCATCTCCAAGGAAACAGAAAGCAGTACGACACAAAATATGAACTTTCTCAGAAACTTTTTTCTTAACAAGTGTCTGTTTGCATTAACTTTTTGGAACCACGTCAGCCTGTCTGTAGAAGATGAACTGTTTACATCTGCTTCTAACAGTTTTCCAGAAGATGGTTCTAACCAAAAAATCAAGAGCCTGCCACTCCTGTATACAAATAGTCATCAGTCCGAAGTTAATTTTGGTTGGGTTGTGATACAAAATACTACAGAAAGCCTGTCATTGTCAGAAATCACAAATGAGAATGTAAAAAAATTGGTAACTTTATTATCTAATTTCAGACAAGGATCCAGGTTACAAAATCTGACGCTGACAAATGTGTCAGTGGATTGGAAAGCTCTTATGGAAATTTTTCAGACAGTATGGCACTCATCCATTGAATACTTTAATATCAACAATGTAACGCAACTGTCAGACATTGAGAGGTATGGCTTTGATTATTCAGGTACCTCTATGAAAGCATTGACAGTGAAGAAATTTCTAGTCACAGACTTATACTTCACACAGGATGACCTATACAGAATATTTGCAAACATGAATATAGCAGACATGACAATAACTGATTCAGAGATGATTCATATGCTTTGTCCTTCATCTAAGAGTCCCTTTAGATACCTAAATTTTTTAAAGAATGATTTAACAGATTTTCTTTTTCAAAAATGTGACAACCTACTTCAGCTGGAGACATTAATCTTGCAGAAGAATAAATTTGAGAGCCTTCTCAAGGCAAGCGTCATGACCAGCCGTATGAAATCACTGAAATATCTGGACATGAGCAACAACCTGCTGCGCCACGATGGAGCTGACGTGCAATGCCAGTGGGCTGAGTCTCTGACAGAGTTGGACCTGTCCTCCAACCAGCTGGCGGATGCTGTGTTTGAGTGCTTGCCAGTCAACATCAAAAAACTGGGCCTACGAGACAATCAGATCAGCAGTGTCCCCAGAGGGGTGGCGGAGCTGAAGTCCTTGGAAGAGCTGAACCTGGCATCGAACAGGCTGGCTGACCTGCCGGGGTGCAGTGGCTTTCCGTCCCTGCAGTTCCTGAACATCGAGATGAATTTGATCCTCACCCCATCTGCCGACTTCTTCCAGAGCTGCCCAAGGGTCAGGGAGCTGCAGGCCGGGCACAACCCGTTCAAGTGTTCGTGTGAACTGCAAGCCTTTATCCGCCTGGAGAGGCAGTCGGGGGGGAAGCTGTTCGGCTGGCCGGCGGCATACGTGTGCGAGTACCCGGAAGGCTTGCGAGGAACGGAGCTCAAGGACTTCCACCTGAGCCAGCTGGCTTGCAACACGACGCTGCTGCTTGTGACAGCGCTGCTGCTGACGCTGGTGCTGGTGGCTGCGGTGGCCTTCCTGTGCATCTACCTGGATGTGCCGTGGTACGTGCGGATGACGTGGCAGTGGACGCAGACGAAGCGCAGAGCTTGGCACAACCCCCCCGGAGATCCGGGGAGCGTTCTGCACTTTCACGCGTTCATTTCCTACAGCGAGCGCGATTCCTTGTGGGTGAAGAACGAGCTGATCCCGAACCTGGAGAAGGGGGAGGGCCGCGTACAACTGTGCCAGCACGAGAGAGACTTTATCCCCGGCAAGAGCATTGTGGAGAACATCATTAACTGCATTGAGAAGAGCTACAAGTCGATCTTTGTGTTGTCTCCCAACTTTGTGCAGAGTGACTGGTGTCACTATGAGCTGTACTTTGCCCATCACAAGTTATTCAGTGAGAATTCCAACAGCTTAATCCTCATTTTACTGGAGCCAATCCCTCCGTACCTTATCCCTGCCAGGTATCACAAGCTGAAAGCTCTCATGGCAAAGCGCACCTACCTGGAGTGGCCAAAGGAGAGGAGCAAGCATGCCCTATTCTGGGCTAACCTGAGGGCAGCTATTAGTGTTAACCTGACAACAGCTGATGAAAACTGGTGTGGGGAAACAGATTAAGAATCTTTCTAATGGAGTTTCATCTGTTTTTTCTTAGTGAAGCAATAAATATTATTATTTCCATTTATTGTCAATGTATTTAACTTTTTGTTACACACTCTTGTTTCTAACTAGTTGTCTGTGTTGCCTCCTAACTGTAGTCAAAATTCAGTTCACCTTATTGCAAATCTCTTGAGATAGCAAATTGCAAATGAATTTGAATGTGGATTTTGAAATAGTGAGTTTTTCTCAGCACGATATAATCTGAAACAGTTGGTATAGTCATGTGGAAGAATGCTTGAGCTGCTGGATAGTTTGCAGAGCTGCTTTAATCACAAAATTTAGACAGCCTTGTCAAAGGAGATCTTTTGCTAAAATTGGTTTGCATGGAAGAAAATTAAGGATCCTGAGGAGATGCCTGAATTCCAGAGCTCAAAATGCTTCCCAAACAGTCTTTGCTCAGATTCTGTGAAGATTAAAAGGATAGGACCCAGATACAGTACTTCGTGAACTTGCCAAAACCAAGGACTCAGCAAGGAAGAAAAGTTTTGTGTTTTTTCCTTAAAA
>VWZT01008433.1:330794-365949 GCA_013397055.1 Pachycephala philippinensis
TCTTAAAAAAAAAAAAAAAAAAAAAAAAAAAAAAAAAAGGTGAGCTACTTCACTTTTTGGGGCTCATAGCTTGACATTGAAGGAAGGGAGAAGCAGTGAAGTGACAGAGCTCTAATACTCTAATATAGAGTCCTGGTACCATTTTGATCCTGAGAGATACCTTGACCAGAGGGAGTGGGAGGGCATCTGCAGTAACAGAACTGCCTTCGTCATATTGTCTATGTTTTGAGATACTCCTGACATCTCTAAATCATGCTTCCCCCCCCCCCAGCTTTCTACTTTTTTCTTCTCATCCATGTATCTTACTTTATGCTTTTTATTAAAAGAATCTGTCCTTTTCAGCTGAAACAGTATCTCTTGTAGCACAGCTATTGCTTGTGATCAGAAAGTCAATAATGAGTCAGAGCCTGAAAAAATTTTCCAGATCTTGGGACAGCAGATAAGACTTACTCGCTGAGTTATTAAAACAAACTACATTTACAATACTTGCTTTCCTTTATAGAAATATAGCAGGCCCCTCTGTCTGTACTTATATTGTTTTGGCTTCAGGAAAGCATGGCTGGGCTCTGACAAACATTAATAACTGCTAAAGATGATGACAGCAGATTTCCTCTTTGCCCCAACATGGGAAGATTGTTTGAAATACCAGACCTAAATGACCATCAAGCAGGAAGTTTCCCTTCAAAAATGTGTTTCAACATGAATATGAGAGAAGAAGGGATGTTAAGATGAAATCCTCATGTAGTATATAATGTTTACATTTTATCTTATTTTTGTCTTCCATTATTAGGAAAAGGTTTTAATTTTGATGCTTCTTTTTTTTCTGAGGTCTAAGTAGGCTGAGATTTCTTGACCTGAGTCCTTGAAGTGTGAGTGACTGTTTATGACCTGTAGAGGAAAGGTCAAATTTAACACCTTTAGCTCTCTCATCCCACTTAGCCTCAAAATTAATGTAACACATCTATTACCAAATTGCAGACATTTCATTCAGGACTGTGGAAACAAATGTTTTCTCTGCTTCCTCCTTTTCCTCCAACTACTGCTTCAGTGTATCACTCATTTAACCCTTAGAAAACTGAAGATGATCAGACTTAGCTTGGTTTGCCTATCCCTTTCTCACAACCAGGGACAACTGGATTATGTGGTGCCTTGCTTGAAAATTTTCTTCAAAAGCCTCGGAGTTTTAGACCAGTAACCCTTGAAACCTCTGTAATACAGTTAACATCCCCTTATTGTGTGTAACCTTAAGAACTCATCTGGCTTCTTCTGTTGGCTGGAGGACAGAGAATCCCTCTGAAAGTCAGAGAGTGCCCTAAGAATCCTTCCTTTTACCCATGTGGGAGCCATAGCCATTACCAGAAATTAAGGAGTGGAAGGTGTTGTGGTTTGACACTGGCCCAACACCAGGCACCCACAAGTCACTCACTCCCCTGCCACAGCTGGGCAGAGGAGAGAAAGGAAAAAAAAATTAACGAAGGCTTCATGAGTTGAGGAGAAAACACTTCAAGGGCAAAACAGGCTTAACCTAAAGTTACAAAGTGAATTTATTGCTAACAGAATTAGAAGAGGATAATGAGAAGTAAAATAAGCCCTTAAAACACCTTTTCCCCCCAACTCCTCCCTCCTTCCCACTGAGAGCACAGGGAGACGGGGCATGGGGGTCTGTGGTCAGTTCATCACTGAGATTGTCTTCCACCGCTCCAGGAGAAGAGTCCTTCCCCTGTGAGGCCGTGGGGTCCCTCCCACGGGAGACAGTTCTCTGTGAACCTCTCTGACGTGGGTCCGCTCTCACGAGCAGCAGCCAAACCGCACCTGCTGCAGCGTGAGTCCCTCCCAGGGCACACAGTCCTCCCAAAACTGCTGCGCCGTGGGTCTCTCCTTCCACGGGGTGCAGTCCTCCAAGGACAGGCTGCTCCAGCCTGGAAGCAAAGGCCCTTTCTCTCCACCGGGTCTCCCACTGGATCACAGCCCCCTCCAGGCATCCACCCGCTCGGGCGTGAGCACCTCCCCCAGGGGCTGCGGGTGGATCTCTGCGTTCCCCGTGGATCCCCACGGGCTGCGGGTGGATCTCTGCGTTCCCCGTGGGCCCAGGGGCTGCAGGGGCACAGCTGCTCCACCATGGTCCTCACCATGGCCTGCAGGGGAATCTCGGCTCCGGAGCCTGGAGCACCTCCTCCCCCTCCTTCTCCAGTGACCTTGGTATCGCCACGTTGTTTTCCCTCACATGTTCTCACCTCCTTCTCTTCTCTGACCAGAAGCAAAACATTGTCACTTTGTTTTGATTTTCTTCTTAAATATGTCATCACAGAGGTGTTACCAAGCTCTCTCATAGGCCCAGTTTTGGCCAGCAGCATGTCCATCTTTCAGAGCCATCAGAGATCTGCTCTGCTGGACATGGTGGAAACTTACAGGAGGTTCTCACAGGAGCCACCTCTGTGGCCCCTCTGCTACCAAAAACCCAGCCATGCAAAACCAATACAGAAGGTTTTAGCAAGGCAAGCAAGGTTTCCTTGCCACTTTGGAACAAACTTGGAACTATGTGACCTCAGGGAATGTAGCTAATGTTATGATAAGCAGAAGTATATAATTACAGTTCTCTGGTATTACAGGTTTCTGGATTCCAAAATCCTTGACTGAATAAATTGGAAAGGGTGGCTTTTAATGAGCATGGGCATCAATTAAAAGTTGTACTTTGGAACCAGAAGCCCACATACTATTATCTTTTCTTCCATGGTATGTGCCAAATAATTGATAAAACAGCTAAACCTGCAACAAATTATTACAGCTAGTTTCTCTGATTCCACAAGAGAGAATGAGTTTCTCAAGTGTTATTAAAATATTTCAAACAATTACCTCAGCCTGTGTCATACTCTCAATCCTTTCTATAAATCCGGTTTTAATCCATGAAGAAATTTTTCCTGTTCATGGGGCCATGTGTAGCCTCACAGCACATCAGCCACTTTATCTGCACATTTTGGAAAGGGACTACCCTTTTCTGTGCAGCCTGGTGATGTGTGCCTGCACTTGGTACTGCACTGAAATGTGTAACTGCTGCTGCACTCCAGTTATCAGGAAAAGGGAGTGTGTAAATGTTTTCTGATGTCAGATATCAGAGCAGATTCCTGGCATTTGATTAGTCATCTTGGTGACTAGCAGGAATGCTATTTTTACATACATAAAAATATCAACATACAAAACCGATAACATGGGAGTTAAAAACCCTCCAAAACCTAAAAAATGTGCAGAATGAAATGGAAGTGTAAAACTGTAAATGTTTTTATGTATATTTAAGTAGTATGTAGTATAAAGGAAACTGAACTATGACAGGCTGGGAGACTTGACACAATGTGGGTTGCCCTGCTGAGATCTCAGCTCTTCTTTAGCTTTAGAAATGTTACAAAGCATCTTCACTGAAATTCAGCTGCAGAGGGTTAGAGGAAGGAAAGGCACTCGGGGGAAAATAATGGGACTCTGTGGGAGATTCTGCTGAGGGGAAGGTTCAAAACCTCTGTGAAACCCATGTTTTTACTCAGGGCTTTGGTTAGTCTGTTTTCTCTTTTAGAAATACTCGGTGAGATTGACTATAATGCTCATTTGTAGTCACTGTTTTGTCAAGAGAAAGCAGTATTTATAACCATAAGTGAGAAAGTTGTGTGTTCTGCAAGGTGACTCTGGGTTACCAGTTTGATTTCCACAGCTTTGATCCTTGTGTCTATTTGTACTGAAGCAAAATAGGCTTGAGCATAAATGTGATACAGTCTCTGCTCACTTTGACTTGTGATGGCATTTAGCCTTTGTTTCACCTACTTGACCCACAGGTGACAGTGAAAATTGCAGTTAAACATAAAGTCCTTTATGTGACCGAACACCAGCTTTGCAAATGTTTAATAATTGTACATGTAAGTTCACTTCTGCAGTTCTTGTCAGAGAGATTCTTCACACTTTTGGCGTGGTGCTGGTCCTGAATAGCTTTTGATAGCCGGCCAAGTGTAGCTGTGGTTCCTCTCTGGGTAAGTAATGATGACATACAGGCAGAAGCGTGAAATGTCTTTTCGTGAACATTGGTAGAACAAGCTGCAAAAACCCCCAGCAGTATAAAATTCAGAAATGGAACGAGGTATCTGCGTGAACGTATGTGAGCTGACTATGGAAAAGATGGTATGTAGCTGGTACATTTCAAGATGCATGAACAGAAATACATTGCTTTTAGGTTTTGCCTATCATGAAAAATGACTGAAACCAGCCCCAAACAAAACTTTGTTGAATTGGTTAGTAAAAATAAATTATGCAAGGTTCCTAATGGTTTAACAGAGATATTCCGGAGTATTCGTTTTATTTTAACTAATTGCAAATTTTTCTTTATGGCAAACTGTTTATTTGAATGTATTTTAAAGTGTCATAAAGAAGGGTGATATAAAAATTAAACATACTACAACTAAAAGGTGGTTTTAATAGCTGTGTGTGCACTGGAGTTGGTTCTGATGAAAGCTGATGGTGTATTTGATTTTATCCATGCAGCAAAGGTTTTTTCATTAATTATATTGGAAGTAAAGCTGCCACTGTTTTGCCTAATTGTGGTATCATTGTTTTGTCAACAAGTGCCTTACTCTATTCAGTATCATGGATTAATGCCTAGCAATAGGAGTGTCTCTTTTAACTTGACGTCTAGATGGTATGAGCTGGCAAACACTCTTGCTGCTTATTGAGAAACATTCATGATCCCTGATCTTGTCTTGGGTCACAGATGTCCCAGAATTTTCTGTAGCATATTAGTCAGTTCTCTGCACTGAAGAAAGCAGAATAGTTTCAGTTCAGTTCGGTCATCAATCTTAAAATGAAAAATGGTGATTTTCTTTCAGCAAAGCAAAGGGTTAAATTTTTTAACAAAATTGAAAATGTAACTGCAAAAGAAGAGTTCCAAGGGAATCTAATACTAGTTTGAAATGTAGCTAGCACTGCTATCTGGAATAAAGTTCCATGCTTTTCAGCTTCTTTAGCTGAATCTTTAGCTGTTGTATTAGTCTGGAGGCTTATAGGAGCGAAGTGTTGATTTTGGTTATTGCCATGGTTTAACCCCAGCCCACAACTAAATACCACACAGCTGCTCGCTCACTTCCCTGCCATCCCCCACCCCCACTGGGGAGAAGAGTCAGAAAAAAAAGTAAAACTTGTAGGTTGAGATAAGAGCTGTTTAAGAATTGAAACTAAATAAAATTTAATAATAATAGTAATAATAATAATAGTAATTATGATGATGAAAATGAGAGAAAGAGGAATAAAATTCACGAGAAACAATTGATGAACAGTACAATTGCTCATCCCCTGCTGACTGATGCCCAGCCCACCCCTAAGCAGTGATCAGCCCTCCTGGCAAACCACCCCCTCAGTTTCTATACTGACCATGACTTCTGTGGTATGGAGTATCCCTTTGGCCAGTTTGGGTCAGCTGTCCTGGCCATGCTCCCTCCTGGCTTCTTGTGCACCTCCGCACTGGTAGAGCATGGGAAACTGGGAAGTCCTTGACTAAGCACTACCCAGGAGCAACTAAAACATCAGTGTGTTATCAACATTGTCCTCATCCTGAATGCGAAACACAGCCTTGTACCAGCTGCTAGGAAGAAAACTAACTCTATCCCAGCCCAAAAAGGGACAGTTATTTACATCTCCCTTTACAACACACCCACTCTCTGCTCTGTTGATTTTCTCCCAGGCTCATGTCCCTGTTTACAATGCTAAGTGAATGGCTGCTTTATTGGATTCCTTCAGCCCCAGATTGCCCTATGTTGTCATATTATTTGTGGCTTCATTACAGCTGTCTTGTCATATTCTCTGTTAATTTCTTATAATTTTTTGGAGGAAGCCACAATGTGAGGTATCCTTGATAACCATTCTAGTGTAAAGATGATTGACCTGTAAAGGTTTTTAGCTGTGCCAGTTTGCCCCTGTTAGCCTTTGAGATATAAACTTCTGTCATCCGTCAGGGTGCTACATTAATTACTCTCCTTGACAAGCAAAAAATTTCGCAGGGTAGAGCTCTGCAAGAGATCTTGATATGAACAAAAGTTGGCAGTGAGTGTTCTGCTTCCTCTTTTCTGTGTGTGCAGAGAGGAGATGCAGTTGACGGATTTCTAGAACATCTGTGTAACATCAGAAGCAGACTTGAAAACAGCAGTGCAGAATTATTTAAACAGTCTTGCCAAGGGAAATATTCTATACTGCAGACAGGTTTATTTCCTCCTAAACTGGACAGTTATGTAAATATTACAGAAGTAAATGTATTTTTAGTCTGAACTGTTAAAAGTTTCCTTTCATTGTGCTCTTAATACCCGCATGGTAAGGAAATATCATTAGTTCTTAGAATTATATAGCCTGTTTTAAAAAGCCCTGGGTTTTACTTCCTGAGGTAGGTAATTATTGAGGAATTAGTGTCTTGTGAGATTCCCCACCTTGAAGATTACATATGTTTGAAGTTCTATTTTGAGGATGCTAACCAAGTATGCAGAGGACTTTTGCTGGTTCTTCAACTTGGAGATGAATTCTATGCACAAAAGGTAGGTTATATTACTTCATTATTTATAATTTTTTTCTCTTTGTTATGTATATATCTTGGACTTCATCAAATCTCAGGTGCTGGTGTTTCTTTGCTGTTGGAAGATACTCTTGCATTTTGAAGTTTCAGTGAAAACACTCATCTGAATTTCAGCAAAGTGGAAAGGGAGAAAAATCGTTTGGTATGGCAATTTTAATTCTCAGCCAACTCTAATTTCATACCATTCTAAACCAGCATTTTAGGGGTAACCCTTGATCCTTAATATTGCTTTGCTAGACATATTTGCTTTCCTCTTTGACTATGGCGCTCTGCAGGGCTATACAGTGTGGCTCGTCCCTTGTTGCAGTGTCTAGCATAGCAAGTACAGTCAATTAAAACTCATCTGGTGCTGGAGCATGGACAGAGAATATATTTCTGTTTTATTGTGCCTTCACAACATTTCTTGCTTTATTCCTGACATCCCTTTTCCCCAGGAGGAAGTTCCTCCAGATATTTCTAGATCAAAGTTTATTTGATTAAAGAGTTAGGTAGTTAGTTGTTTATCAGCCTAGACTCTGAAGAACAGAGTCAACTGCACTTCAAGTCAACTTGAAGGAGCTGGGTCAGATTTCCTTTTCTTGTTTTGTCTTGCAGTTGATACTGTACTTTGACCAACGATCCCAGCTTCATTTCTTTATTGTCCTCGGATACCCTAGCACAACTTTCTGAAGGCATAATTTGACCTCTCTATTGGATTCAATAGAGGTAGAAATTTATACTGTAGTGATTTATTCTTTTATTGCTTTTGGTGATGTTAATTGCGTATATTTTTGCTTTACTTAATTAAGAGAAAACGATTTAGCCCTATAGGAAACCTGGAGGGGAAGGGTTGAGTTTTGATATCAGTTAGTCAAATTATTAAGGACTAACACACATTATAACCCAGAAATGAAAAAAATAGGTTTTTGGTTTCTATTTAACAAAAGATTACACAGGGACAGAATTTTAAAACTTTTGGGTTTTTTATTTTTTTAACAGAAAAAATCAGAGCAGAAAATAAAACTGGGGATGTTTGTCTCCTGAAACTGTTTATGAGTTGTTTAGGCTTCACGTTGTCTGTGTGTTTTGTTTAATGCTTGACAACAGGACAGTAAAGCCCAGGTCATGGTTTTCCAGAATAGGACTGATGCCTCTCCAAATCCATGCAGGCTACTGATAGGCATGAACAGATACTGATTCAGCTGGACCATATCCACAAAATTTTTTCTTCCCTGGGTTTTTTGATATGTAGAACTAGATTAATTGTCCCTCACTATTTCTAGATAGGTTTTTTGTCAAGTTCCAATGATAGGAAAACGTAGGAAATTTCCTAGGACACCTAGGAAATTCTAGAGTCTTTGATAGTGTCTAGTGTTTTCTTTCAGATTTTGGGTATCACTGCTTCATACATAGTCCAGTCATGGTGTGGTTTTGCCATTGGTGTGCTTTTGGTCAGACGGGTATTACAATATTCATGAGTGGGGTGGGTTGACCCTGGCAGGGTGTGAACTGTCCACTCAAGCCACTCCATCACTCCACTCCTTAACTGGACAGGGAAGAAAATATATAATTAAAGGCTTGTGAGCAAGATAAGGACAGGGAGAGATCACTCACCCACTGCCGTCACAGGCAAAATGGACTCAACATGGGAAATTAATTTAATTTATTACAATTTAATCAGAGTAGGATAATGAGAAATAAAACCAAATCCTAAAACACCTTCTTCCCAGACATCCCTTCTTCCCTGGGCTCAGCTTCACTTCTGAGTACTCTACCTCCTCTCCCAATGGCACAGGGGGTCAGGGACTGGGGGCTGTGTTCAGTTCATTGCTTGTTATTTCCCGCTTCTTCCTCCTCACTCGCCTCCTCTGCTCCATCCTGAGGTCCCTTCCACTGGAGATAGTTCTCCACAAAGTTCTCCAGTGTGAGTCCTTCCCACTAGCTGCAGTTGTTCAAGAACTCTTCAGCATGGATCTCTTCCATGGGGCATAGTCCTTCAGGCACAGGATGCTCCAGCATGGGTCCTCCATGAGGTCACAGTCCTACCAGGAAACCTGCTCCAGAGCGGGCTCCTCTGTCCACGGGTCTGCAGGTCCTGCCAGGAACTTGGTCCAACATGGGCTCCCCATGAGGTCACAGCCTCCTCCCTCCTTAAGGCATCTGCATGCTCCAGCATGGGGTCTTCCATGGGCTGCAGGTGGATCTCTGCTCCATCATGGGCCTCCATGGGCTGCAAGGGCGCAGCTGCCTCACCAAGAGCTGCAGAGGAATCTCTGCTCCAGCACCTGGAACACCTTGTCCCCCTCCTTCTGCACTGACTTTGGTGTCTGCAGAGCTGTTTCTCCTGTATATTCTCACGCCCCTCTGCCAGCTGCAGTTGCTGTTCCCCAGGGTTTTTTCCCCCTTCTTCACTGTGTTATCCCAGAGGCACTACTAAGGTTGTGGATGAGCTTGGCCTTGAATCCAGCTGCTACTGGCTCTGTGGAACACAGAGGAAGCTTCTGGCAGCTTCTCACAGAAACCACATCTGTAGTCCCCCCACTACCAAAACCTCACCACACAAACCCAATACAATGGAGAGTATATTCCTCCTCAGAATTCTTGTCTTACTGGAAAAATGGACCCTTATGTCTTTGTGCTATAGCAAGGACAAAGCTGATAATCTGGCGTTGAAAGGGTGCATGGCAGTGTCTGGGGTCCTTGGGATGTGAAGAAGAATATCGTTTGAGTGAAGAGGTTGTTTTTGCACCAGTTCCTGTGAGGGTGGTTTTATTGGAGTTTTGTCCCCAAATGTGTGTGAACTTGGGATGTACAAAAACAGCAGATGGAGGAGTTGTTTTGTTTTCCTTTATTTGTAAATTCATTGACGTCGATTTGTACCAGCTTTGTATTTTTTCATGATTGTTGAGAAATCTGTATTTCGTAACATCTATGAGTGTTTAACACACCAGTGACATCCCGCCCATTATAAAGGAATTAATTTATATTTGACTGACTCAATTTTTAGAATTAAAGAATGCAAGTGAGGACGATTGATAAGAACTTAAAACAAGAGTATATAAAAATAATATTTTATTACATAGATTTTTTATTGAATTTTATTTTCGCAGTAAAAAAGAAACTTCAACCATTCAACAGCTTCATCAAATTCCATGTGTTTTCTTTTCATAGGGCTGGACTCATCAGTGAGACATATTGAACAGAAAACAAAGATATGCTACTGTGTTTCTGTAAAAAAACAAGATAAAGCTGGACAGCATAATGAGATCCCTCACAAATATCTATGTCTTTACTTGTGCCTTTACATTCACGCTATGGAATAATATCCAGCCAACTGTAGAAGATGAATTTATTGCAAATTATTCAAGCAGTTTGCTATCTAATGTTCCAAAAAACATTCCAGTCCGTACTCAGGTATTAGATTTATCACATAATAGGATCTCTGGACTTAGTGTCTCAGAATTTATTTATCTTTCTGACCTTCAAGTATTAAATCTTTCTCATAATCTAATTACAGTGCTTGACTTTAGTATCTTTATTTTTAATGAAAATTTAGAATACTTAGATTTATCTCATAATGACATTTTGAAAGTTTGCTGTCTAACTCT
Source organism: Pachycephala philippinensis (assembly GCA_013397055.1). Taxonomy (NCBI): domain Eukaryota; kingdom Metazoa; phylum Chordata; class Aves; order Passeriformes; genus Pachycephala; species Pachycephala philippinensis. The sequence continues at coordinate 340,971 of VWZT01008433.1, forward strand.
TGCATATCTTAGACATTTAGATCTTTCTTTCAATAAGTTTACTGCCCTGCCCATCTGTCAGGAATTTGGGAACATGTTTCATTTGGAGTACCTTGGATTAAGTGCTACGATGATACGAAGGTCAGACTTCAGGTATATCAAACATTTGCAGCTGCACACTGTCTTCCTGACCTTGGGAAACTTTTCTCTGTATGAGCCTCAGAGTCTGACAGTCTTGAATACAAGGAACCTCCACATTGCTTTTGCAGCAAACCAAAACTTCAGTTTTTCCCTCTTGTATGATGGAATGAGCACTTCAGAAAACTTAGAAATAGTTAACTTAAGATACACCTTAAGCTACAAAGATTTCCCCTCTCCTTCTTTAATGCTTCTGAAGAAAATCAAGACAACAGCTCTGATGCTTGATGCTGTGGACTTACAATGGGCTATCATCCTGCAAATTTTCATGCTTATTTGGTATTCACCTGTGGAACATTTGACTGTGAGAAATTTGACTTTTCGGGGACCACTGCAGGAGCTGACTGAACATGCATTTCTACCCTTATTAACCTCTGTGGAACAATTAATCTCTTTGGATGGCTCCATGAAAGCATTAACTTTGGAGCATGTTCGTAATAAGCTTTATTATTTCAACCAGGAGATTCTATACAGACAGTTTTCAGAGATGAATATTGCCAGTTTGACAATATATGATGCATATATGCCACACATGCTTTGCCCCAATAGAACAAGCTCATTTCAGTATATAAATTTTTCTCGCAATGCCCTGACAGATGAGTTGTTCCAGAATTGTGGCACTCTCATGGATCTGAAATCACTTATTTTGCAGAAGAATAAATTTGAGAGCCTTCTCAAGGTAAGCGTCATGACCAGCCGTATGAAATCACTGAAATATCTGGACATGAGCAACAACCTGCTGCGCCACGATGGAGCTGACGTGCAATGCCAGTGGGCTGAGTCTCTGACAGAGTTGGACCTGTCCTCCAACCAGCTGGCGGATGCTGTGTTTGAGTGCTTGCCAGTCAACGTCAAAAAACTGGGCCTACGAGACAATCAGATCAGCAGTGTCCCCAGAGGGGTGGCGGAGCTGAAATCCTTGGAAGAGCTGAACCTGGCATCGAACAGGCTGGCTGACCTGCCGGGGTGCAGTGGCTTTCCGTCCCTGCAGTTCCTGAACATCGAGATGAATTTGATCCTCACCCCATCTGCCGACTTCTTCCAGAGCTGCCCAAGGGTCAGGGAGCTGCAGGCCGGGCACAACCCGTTCAAGTGTTCGTGTGAACTGCAAGCCTTTATCCGCCTGGAGAGGCAGTCGGGGGGGAAGCTGTTCGGCTGGCCGGCGGCATACGTGTGCGAGTACCCGGAAGGCTTGCGAGGAACGGAGCTCAAGGACTTCCACCTGAGCCAGCTGGCTTGCAACACGACGCTGCTGCTTGTGACAGCGCTGCTGCTGACGCTGGTGCTGGTGGCTGCGGTGGCCTTCCTGTGCATCTACCTGGATGTGCCGTGGTACGTGCGGATGACGTGGCAGTGGACGCAGACGAAGCGCAGAGCTTGGCACAACCCCCCCGGAGATCCGGGGAGCGTTCTGCACTTTCACGCGTTCATTTCCTACAGCGAGCGCGATTCCTTGTGGGTGAAGAACGAGCTGATCCCGAACCTGGAGAAGGGGGAGGGCCGCGTACAACTGTGCCAGCACGAGAGAGACTTTATCCCCGGCAAGAGCATTGTGGAGAACATCATTAACTGCATTGAGAAGAGCTACAAGTCGATCTTTGTGTTGTCTCCCAACTTTGTGCAGAGTGACTGGTGTCACTATGAGCTGTACTTTGCCCATCACAAGTTATTCAGTGAGAATTCCAACAGCTTAATCCTCATTTTACTGGAGCCAATCCCTCCGTACCTTATCCCTGCCAGGTATCACAAGCTGAAAGCTCTCATGGCAAAGCGCACCTACCTGGAGTGGCCAAAGGAGAGGAGCAAGCATGCCCTATTCTGGGCTAACCTGAGGGCAGCCATTAGTGTTAACTTGCCAATTTCCAGGGAAGCAATTGAGTCGGAAAGTGATGCTACACCTACTGGTAATATAAGTATGTGAATAACTGACTTGACTGTTTTGTATTAAACTCTGTTAATATTTTTTTCTATTTTCTCACAATATTCCTAGTTCGTTGCAAAATGTAATTGCGATACACACAGATATTGCTATTGCTTATTCGAGTCATCCAAGTAGTCAGAAGTCATCTGTAGTTGCCCATCATCAACAAAGAGAATGAGAGAGAAATTTTCTTAGTGATTGGCCTTATTTTTAGTTTGCATTTATTTTGGACTTTTCCCATTGGAAGCTATATTTGAAAGTAACAAGAATAGTGGTTGGTTGGGTGTCTTCAGGCTGCCAAGGCATACATTTAATCTTTTTTCTCACATGGATGTTTTGGGGTTAAGATTGGAGGGATCTGCTTTTTTGGATTTAATTAAATAACACAAAGAAGAAAACTCTTGTTTGAATCCCATCCAGTACATTGGTATAGCAGATGTCAAGGGTACAGTATCCACACCCCTTTAGCCTGTTTTTCCTTCCCGGAAGTCTTTCCCTTCATCACAGAGAGACTTTCTTGGGTGAGTGCTGAAAAATTGAATCCATCAATCCTTGTTTAATGTTCTTCTTCCATTGCTGTACTAAACATTACCACTTGCCTAGAGATACCTGCCAAGTCATGATTTCATAGAATTTGCTATTCATTGTCTTCAAATTCATGTACTTACTTCAAATACCTGTACTTACTATTTTTTTTATAGTATTGTAATATTGCTGCTTTCTGCTATGACCCTATCAAGCTATAGTGGGTTGCATGTTTTTCTTGTTTCCTAGTACTTAAAAGCTTGATGTTTGGAGGTGAAACTCCTTTTATCTCCAGGCTTCCACTGAACTCTGTTACCCTGCTCATTTAATTAGCAGGTGCTGAAGATCATCACACAGGTGAAAAAAGAGTCATTTTCCCTGAGAAGTAACTTCTCTGCTAAACTCGTACTGATTAAACGACTGGTGTTTGTTGGTAGGATACATCTACTAACTTGCTGTGCTTGGATTTGAGAGTTTACTAAACATCTCATTTTTTATCTGTTATTAAATTTCATGTGTTATTTCAATGGTGATGTGGAGTTGTGTCATTATACTTACAGCTTAATGGAAATGTAAAGTCCTGTGATCACAACTGTGAGCAGCACACGAGGTGATCAAATTGGTAAGAGGATGTGATCCTTAACACTCACTGAAGTGGCTCACCAAGCACACCGTAGATAGATGAAGCAGTGAAATTGAAGCTGTGGGAGAGCTTCCTGGTGTCCTGAGACACTGCTGGCACCCACCTACCAGTTCAGGTTAACTGGATGGGATCGCAGTAGGATGCCAGGTGCCTGGCTCCTGAGCTTTGGAAAGAAGAGCTAAAAATGTCTACTAAATGTTAATTATCACTCAATTATTTCCACACTCATTAAACCTGTATCTCTCCAATTTAGAGAGGAGGATGTTGTGGGGGACCACGTCAAAGCCTTACCCAGAAATTGAGATTAGTAGAGATTAGGGGTGCTGGTGGGTGAGAGGCTGGACATGACCCAGCCATGGCAGTCACAGCCCAGAGAGCCAAACGTGTCCTGGGCTGCATCCAGAGCACCGTGGGCAGCAGGGGAGGGAGGGGATTCTGCCCCTCTGCTCTGCTCTGGTGAGAGTCCATCTGGAGTGCTGTGTCCAGCTCTGAGCCCAGTGTAAGGAGGATGTGGATCTGTTGGAGCGAGTCCAGAGGAGGCCACAAAGATGATCAGAAGGCTGGAGTGCCTCTCCTATTAGGACAGACTGAGAGTGGGGTTGTTCAGCCTGGAGAAGAGAAGGCTCTGTTGAGATCTTGTTGAGGCCTTTCAGTACTTAAACAGGGCTTGTAAGAAAGATGAGGACAGACTTTTTAGCAGGGCCTGTTGCGATAAGACAAGGGGTAATGGTTATAAACCAAAAGAGGGCTAATTTAGGTTGGACATAAACAATAATTTTTTTATAATGAGGGTGGTGAAACACTGGAAGAGATTGCCCAAAGAAGTTGTGGATGTCCCATCCCTGGAAACATTCAAGGTCAGGTTGGGCAGGGCTCTGAGCGATCTGATCTAGCTGAAGATGTCCTTGCTCATTGCTGGGGAGTTGGACTAGATGACCTTTAAAATTCCCTTCCAACCCCAGCCATTTTATGATTCTATGATTTTATGATTTTACCTCTCTGGGACTCCTTGATACTTTAAAGTGGAGAATGCTGCCAAGGACACTTGCCCCTTCTTCCTGAAAGACTTCTCCTCCTCCCAAGCATTACAGTCTAAGGAAATGATTAGCAGTCACACTTAGTGCTAATGGGCTAAAGGGCACATAGTCTGTTCTGTTTACTGGACAAGAAAAGAGGAAGTAAAATTTCTTCATTCAGGCTTTCCGGTCTCTGTAAATTTAATGCATCAGCAAACTGGGGGTTATGTCCTAAATAATGTACAGACTGGGCTGTGGAGGAGTCGCTCACCTTTAAGAGTGTTCTGAAATACAAGTTTTAGGTGGTTGTGAAACTAGTATTTTCTCAAGTCTGCAACGTATATTGTTTTGGAATATTAATGCTGTTATGCCTTTTTACTCTACCCTTCCCACCTCACAGATCTTTCATGCACTTGCCAAGTATTTCAGTTATTTACATACCATACCATACCATACCGTACCGTACCGTACCGTACCGTACCGTACCGTACCGTACCGTACCGTACCGTACCGTACCGTACCGTACCGTACCGTACCGTACCGTACCGTACCGTACCGTACCGTACCGTACCGTACCGTACCATACCATACCATACACTACAGCTTCTTAAAATACATTTCTGAGTTCCTTTGATAAAGCAGACTCATTTTGTTGTGTTTGTTGTGTTGGTTGGTTTTCTTTATTAAGTTAGCATTTGACAGTATTTCTCATCAAGCAACATTGTGTATTGGCTTAGTTAGTGTTCAGCCAGGCCAGAGTTTTAATTGTGATGGATACATTTAAAGGGGTTTTATGGCTAAAAATTGCAGTAAAGACACAGAAATCAGTTTTGAATCCGTGAGCAGATTTCTGTGTATGACAGGATCGAACTCAGTGATAGCAGATAAGACAGAGGGAACATGTTAATTTCTCAAGTACAAGAAAATAAATGTTATCTTAAATTACAATCTCATAAGCCTAAAGTTTGCCTTTTTCTCAGACTAAGGGGGACACCCAGTGGCTGATGAAATTATCACTGCTTCCTGAAAATTATCGTGCGATGAACTTATGCAATGCTTCTTGACTCATAGGAAAACAGAGATAAATCGTATCAGCCCAGCAACTGGAGCAGCCTCTTGCAGGTGTGCGGGCTCAAGAGGAGAGGTCAGGACGAGCCCATCCCCGTGGCAGCTATCACGCTGGGTCAGTGCCCGTCACTCTGTCCCCTGTGCTGTTGGTCCCTCCTGCCTGAACCTTAGAAATCAACAGCATGGTATGAGCCGTCTCCAGCTTTGCGATGCGCAGTCCTTATTTTCAAGCAGGAGGCCAGGAAATACAAGCCGGTGTTTTTCTCATATTCTGATTGCTGTTTGCAGGGTTTTCTTTTTATGCCTCATTTCTGCTGTACCTGCTTTCCCTTCTGTTCGTCACCACGGCATAGCACAGGTGCTCACCAGGCTGATCTGCAAGATTCCAGGCAGCGAGAGACCAACATCCTGATGCAAACACTTCAGCAGGAACGGCAAGTGTTAGAGATGCACAGTGAATTCAGCCGGGCTCCCTCTTCTTAGGCATCGGAAGAGGTGTGAAGAAATAAAACCTCATTCTTTGTCACCTCTACCCATCACCATTGTCATCACCTCTCAGCGCAGCCTGCAGGTGTGTCTGGAGGTGCGCAGGACTCACGTGGTGACTCTGGCACCCCGCTCTGGGAGAGGCTGTGGGGCAGAGCCTGGCTGTGGGAGCGGGCCCAGTCAGTCATCTTGCGGGTGATAAAAAAGGCAAACTCGCATGTTTGGTGCTCCACACCTGCCAATGGGCTAATTAGAATGCCCTAATTAGACTGCCCCAATTAGAAGTGAGTAAAACATTTTTGTGACCTTGCCACTAAGTGTGCTGCTGGACACAGCTCCTCCAGCACAAATTCCTTGTGCTCCTGCCCTCGGCCCCGTGTAGGGCAGGCACACACAGGAGGTGGCCACGACCGGCAGAAGGGCCACCCAAACGCCCAGAGCCGCAGGGTCTCCCCCAGGCCTGCCCCCGACCCTTGCACTGCGTCACTGCTCTTTGTCACCCAGCACGTGACAACATCACCACCACCAACATTCTGAGGGTTTTATTAACAAGTATAATACATATGCACTGTATGCTAAATATACTAAATATAGTATGAGGACTGTACAGTACAAATTTATGTTCACAGTTTGACATGACAAAATGTCATTACTGAATTCCCATTGGACTACCAAAGTAGAAACAGTGAAAGTACATTAAACATTCACATCTTTAGTAAGAAAAGATTACCAAAATGTCTCCATATTTGCAAGTTATAGTAATGCACGCTAGAAACCTTTAATTAGCCATTCCGTCTTATTAGCTTATAAAATATATTACATTTTATTAAAAAAATTCTGCATAGTTTATTGAAGTATTAAAGTAAATAAAACATCCTTGCTATATTTGCAGGTGAGAGATGCTAAGCAAAGATTATTTTGACCCTCTAAAGTACATTAAGTGCTAATATCTGTAAAATATAATGAAAACTGGTGTAGCCCTCAAGAGATGTAAAATGCTTTGTAAATTTTTTTAGAAAGGATTTGTATTCATCTATATGTTGCTAACCTTGACAGAGACAACAACGTATTTGAACAAGAAGTGGCATTAGGAGTATCACTGCAGAAGGCCGCGTGTATATTTAACTGAACCCCACACATTAATACCTGCTTAGTTCTTGCAATTGTATAGTAATTTATTATAATCAAATGGCTTAAACAGGCACATTTTAGTAGAACAGTATTACCTGTTACACACTGCACAGTGCAATACTGTTAGGGAGAAAGGTGAGGGTTTTTAAATATATTCATTCTCCAGGATTTGGATTTTCTATCTAATCTGGTTTTTCTTTAGGACATAGATGGAATGACTGGCTTTGGAAAGTATTTAATTGTGTATAATTAAAAATTACAAGGTGTCCTTCAAATAAAGTTTGCTAAAAGGAACCAATGAGCTGGTTAAGATGTAAATTCACATTCAGCTTAAAGTGTATTTGTGACCTTTTAGACATCCCACAAAGACACCACAGACACAAGTGAAAAATCCTATAAGGAAGGCATTATCATGAAATAATCTCAAATACTTATATTTAATATTTAAATTTCTGTTGTCCTAATTCACAAGAGACATGGATGAAGAAATTTTAAAGTTCTACTCAATCTCCACTGTATTTGTCCCCACCATTAGCATTAATATTTTCAGGAAAAAGGTACATAAGCTAATTAATTAACATGGCAAATAACCTAGACTAAATTATCTGAAGTAACTCTTAGTTATAAAAGTTCTGCTTTTAGGGTACTGATTTAAAAAAATATTAAAAAAAGAACATGTTAATGAAAACATGTAAGCCTCAAAAGAGAAACAAAGCGTTAGAAAGAAATGTTCCTTAAACATCCTGAATTTTATAAATTTGCATTTTTAAGGTAAAAATAGGACCAGTTGCCATTAAGGTGCTTATTTTTATAGTATCTGTTTTTTCCCCTCTACAACAGAACAGAGAATTGTTTTCATCCCAGGGTCCTAAATGTCTGTAGAGTTGTGACTGATGCCACAGGGCTCTCTCCACACAGCCTCTCAGCCAGTGACACACCTGGATTTACAAAACTGCCATTAAAACCTAGAGCCAATTTTGCTACCACTGACAACAAAAATATCCAACAAAAATCCCGATTCTGGAACAGTTGCTCATTAGTATCAGTCTCTTTCCTACAAGTTCCTCAATGTCATTAACAATCTGGCCTACCAAGAAAGAAAAAAGACCAATTCATGTGCCACGTGTTTCAGCGCCACAGGTGAGCTGAGGGAGAGTTACAAGACATCAGATGTAGCCCTACTGAGGTGGTGAGGATGTATGGAGCTGCAACAGAGCAACTGCTGTCAGAGCATTTTTGTACAGGAAGTACAGACCTCTCCTTCTCTAATTCCATGGGCATGTGGATGTCAGCAGAACAGCTGGTAAAGTCCTACCACCAAATAAAGGCTCTTTGCACTCACTCTCTTGCATCTCCAAGATTGTTTGACATTGGACTCCACTGGATACAAAAGCACAGCCTACCTGCTCCACAAGGTCAAATATACCCACCTGCAGATGGCCACTCCACCTGCCTCCTCCAGAGTTCTACGAAACTCTTCCTCCCCTCACACCTCCATTGTTCACTGGATTTTTCCAAAAGAAAGGAAAAGCTGACTCCAGTACGTTTCACTTGCAGGGAATGGTGTTTACCTTACATAGGGCAAAGAAAGAAAATGCACTTGTGTTTGAGTGTAGAGAAATACATCCTGTTTCCTTGCAGTGCCACAAAGTCTGCCAGCTAATACAGACAGAAACCTTCCTTTCAGAGGGCTCCCAGACAGGAACATTTCTAGGGTCAACTGCAGGTTGCTTAAATTCAATTTATTTTACCTATGGAGTTCTGTTTGCTAACAGACGTGGTTTTAATGCAATAGACACATCCACAGGGAAGCAGCTGTACCTACCATGGAGAGACTACCAGAGTCACAAATCAGAGTTAGGAACTAGATGATTTAGTATATGTTTTTATCCAAAACAGATACATGACTCAATTTATCATCAGAAGTACTTCATACCTGATGCCATCTTCTCATAAAAATACTGTGGATCAATAATTTTAAATACTGTAGTGTATTAAAGTGGTACTCACAACAATAGATTTTGGAGCATTTTTGACTTAATGATGGCTATTTTCTGAAGTACAGCAAAGACGAAAAATTATTTAGAAGAAATGCAGGGGCATGATTGCAGGGGGATAGTCTGTATCCCTGAAATGAGGTGCAGGACATTTCCATGAATATCATTTAATGCCAAATCCCAGGAGAGTACCATAGAATCACAGAATCATAGAATAAGCTGCGTTGGAAGGGACCCATCGGGATCATCGAGTCCAGCTCCTGGCCCTGCACAGGACACCCCAGAAGCCACACCATGTTCCTGAGAGAATTGTCCAGACGCTTAACTCAGGCAGGGTTGGTGCTGTGACCACTTCCCTGGGAAGCCTGTTCCAGTGCCCAGCCACCGTCTGGGTGAAAAACTTGTTCCTGATGGTAAACCCTGACTCAGCTTCAAGCCGTTTCCTCAGCTGTGTGTGTTCCATCCATACACTTGCACAGAAACCAGACATACAGAGTCACACAAAGTCTTCCTTTACCAAATCCACCGGGGCGTTATGCAATAAAAACAAGGATACGTACTACACTGTAATTCAGATGATCGATGACATTGGTTTAGATGCACAGTATTGTGCACGGACCAATTCCTGCCCGTTTTTCTTCTTCACTGGGGTAAATGATACTATGACTCAATCTTTCTGTAAAGTAATTACACTGTTTAGATTTATTTCCTCAGCATTACTCACTGTTTGGGCAGAGGGGATTTCTAAATCAGGTGTCTTTCTAAAACTGTTGTATTAACCACATTGCAGAAATCAACACAGCTGGGAGAGTCCATTCATTGCATTGTTGAGCATAAAATGAGAGTGTATCCCTTACAGGGCACATAAATAATAGTCTCTGGCAAGGACTAGCATTTCGAATATTCAGTAACATTTACTATTTTATCAGTATATGCTGGGTTGATTATACGAAGAAACCAACAAAAGCTGTTAGTTTACAAATTCCCTTATTCACAAATGAAATACAATAAACATACTGAATGAAGAAAGGGTTTGCTTAGCATCCCCAGGAGGAAAAAAAGAAGTGTTCACATTCTTTAGGTCTGACCCGTCGCAAGGACGTAGAAGGGTTAGATAACATCTGTTACTGACCATACGTAAGCTTTTAATAGTATAAACTCAGAGATCCAGACCAGCTGAATCCAAATTAAAATGCATGTGTAAAAAACAAAAAAGTGTGACAGGAGTCAGGGACAGAAGACATTCAGACTAGCATGTGGCGTTTCCTGTGAAGAGCAAGATGGTCTGAACGTGAAAAGCTGCGGTCACAGTCTGGGCACTGGAAGGGTTTGATTCCTGTGTGCTTGCGGAAATGCCGCGTTAGTTCATCGGAGCGAGCAAACTTCCACGTGCATCCCTCCCAAGTGCACTTGTACGGTTTTTCTCCTGGAAAAGGAAACACAGAAGTGGGGATTTAAGACATGAACACATCAGTTCTGATCACATCAGTTCACACATAAATCTGACAGATTTATTCTATTGCCTTGCCAAATTTCAGCAAGTACTTCAATGCTTACTCAAAAAGCCTCCAAACAGCACAAGGCTGCAGAGTAATCTGTGCTAGAAACTGTGTAGTCAAAGTTAACTGACCAAAAAATTGCTTCCTGCCACAACTTATTTTTTAATTGTCTCTCTGTTCCTCTCTCTGCCATATTAGCACTTGTTTTGTCTCATGAAACCCAGAAGCGTGAAGGTTTAAGCATTTGTTCAAGTATTTTCAAAACAGGGATCTCATATTGTAGATTTCTGTGAGAAAGGACTGTGCTACCATACAGCACAACAGGCAGAAATCTTGTGATTTCTGAGATTTAATGTAGCGTAAATGTCTGGCATCACTGTCACAAGTACCTCAACTTAAACTCTCTCTCCATTATTACTAACAAATCATCCTCCTCCTTTAACACCACTGTATTGCCCAACAGGTAAATGGCTGGCTTGATGTACAACAGACGTGAAATGGGCTCCAATTTACCTAAATGTGTCTCCTATCTTTGTAAAAACCTTGGATGTGTACATATTCATTCAGCATGCCAAGATGAACATTGCTGTGGAGAACAGAGATGGGGATGTTTACTGGAACACTCACTTAGAAAAAAAGCACCTCTGCACCAGTGGTTAGCATCTCCTCAGAGCAGATGCGTTTGCATTTGGCATAGAGTCCAGACTTCTGCAAATGGGCTACTCCCATGGAAATCACAGTCAAATTTAATAGTGATGTCATAGGTGAGCCAGTGCAATTTGAACTGATTTGGTGTTTACAGGGTGCGCAGATTGAGTAAACTGCAAGCAACTGGACACAAAACGAGTGAAGAGCCAGTGAATGTAGAACACACCAGCACTGTGAACCTTTTCTGGCTTACAGTCCCTTGTTGTAGGTTTTTCCTACTACACCCTCTGTCTTTTGCTCAGCCTATAATTATTTTCACAACAATGCCAGATCTATCTTCAGTCATTTTGTTATTTACACCTCTGGTCACCTGGCCATTAACAGAAATTACAAGCTTAGACTACTATTTTACCATAGAGTTGATTGATAGAGAAGCATAGCTATGCTCAAACCTGTATGGGTTCTTCGATGAGCTTTCAGGTGGGAGCTTTTAGTGTAGACTTTGTTGCAGCCTTCGTAATCACATCGATGTATTCTGCGTTTTCTTTGTGTGTCTGGAGATTCCACAGGTAAAGGTCTCTTTCCTGGCTGAACTATAACTGAAGGGTGATTCCTGCGAAGTCAAATCAATGTTGAAAATGAAAAACATTTAGCACAGCAAACCTCAGCTAATATGATTCATAACAGAGTCTTTTATTCACTACCACTCTGTCTCTTGGCAGAAAGAACAACATTACATGCATGTCGAAAAATTCAACAGGGTTTAGCAAATTTTGTGTATTTTAGCAGTAATATTTTTAAATGTTTACTCACTTTGTGGCATGATGTAGCCATTTTTACTACTTCCTAGCTTTTTTTAAAACTTACAGAGGAAAAACCCCTTCAACTTCTTGTTTTTCAGTCAAATCCAGATTTCTTAAGCCCTGAGTGAACTTTTCTTATATTTGTTCACTATTTTTTTTCCTTAAAATATAACTAATTTGCTCTTAATTGGAAACAGCTTTCCATACTATTAAAGAAATTGTGTCTTTAGGGTTTCAAAGCAGAACTCAATCTTTATTGTTCCAGCCACTCCTTTAGAATGTAATTAAGAATTTCCTGTTTGGTGCTGGCAGGAGGGTGTGGCCTCCCTGTACCACTGACGTCAATTCCTAAAAGTAGAGCTTAGCCTGTGTGGCACACCCACAGGATGTCTGAAGTTGTCCCTCCACCTTCACAAACATGATTTTTCACTTCAGAAGCCCACAGGTACAGTGCAGGTAAGACATATACGAACTACATATGGACTTGTGCAACAAACAAACCCATAAACATTCACACATACGAAAACACACAAGCTTCTTAAAAGGTGTCCTTGACTGTTGAATGACACCCCTATTGTAGAATGGGGGACATCCTTGATTCTTTCTTCCACATCAATGTTAGAAAAGATATGTTGCTCAAAAAGGTATGTGTAGAATATAACGTGCATATTAGCGTTCCTTGTGGCAAAACCAGCTCCTCCATGCAACAGAAAGAAGCTTTCTAGAACTCCCGTTTTTTCTAAGTTAATGTATTTCTCATGTTTTTACCAATCAACTTATGTTTTGGAACACTGGGTTCTATTAGTTACTTACTCCAAGTTCCTTTAGGGCCTAATTTTCAGAAACACTGAATACGTACTTCTCTCAGCAAAATAAAGGGCATATTCTGAAGACAGAAAATCCTGTGCATGGTTTAAGAAGAGAAGATTTTTCTATGACTCCCCAGCAGCAGGATGGGGATTACCGATGTGGGAAAAGTTGAATTCTGTTATTGATTCTCTTATTAAAAGAGTTACAAGAAATTGGGAGCCAAATTCTCTTTCTTGGGTGGTTCTGTAACTGTTGAGTGATGCACTCTTCAAGTACACATTTAATCTAGCTACAAGTATTATAATGGCAGGAAACCCCAGATGGTGATGTTAGACAGAGATGGACACACTCTTAAATAAGAAGGCAGGCATCTAGCTTCCAAGGAAACGGCTCTCCAAAGCAATGCTCAGTTCTAATGCAGTTGCATACCAGTCTTTTTGGAGAAGCTCTGTCTTAGGACAGTGACCAAACATGGTTTAAATCGTTATGTGTGGAGGCTAGTCCTGGACATGCCAGGACATCTGGGAAAAGGGAGAAAAAGGGTATTGGCCATACACCATTTGTGATTTACATTTTCAATCTACCAGTGTCTGGAAAAAGCACTGAGAATGTCTCTTTCTCCCCTTAGGGGAGAGGTGGCTGGCAAGACAACAGAATATTATCAATTATCAGATAGGGTGTGGCAGTTTAAAAAAATGGTTAGGGTGGTGTCAAATACAGAGGTAAATATTAAGTAAGTGCCAATAATAAAAGCATAGCCCTAAATTTTTTCATTCCCGCTTCTAAAACCAGATGTAAGTTCATGTAAGTCTACCCATTTAAGTGTTACTGTTCAACAGGTAAAAGTATCATCCAAAAATTATGTTAAAACTTCAACAGCTTTTTCTTCTTTACCACAGACCACACTATGTTGGCAGCATGAGTTAGACTTTGAAACTTTCATGAAAATATGTTAATGAGGCTCCTTATATTTGGCCAGAGATTATTACCTCAAGTTTGATTTTAGAAGTAACTGCACAGTTACATTGATTATCTGACATACTAGAAAGTCCAGCCATCCCTACAGAAATGCCACCCACATTATTTATATATATGTATATATCTATATATATACAGTCAAAAGCTAACACTAAAGCAAGATAAGTCACTTAAAAGTCTTAAATAAGTCACTTCAGTGAGACTAAAGGTTTCCTATGGCCCTTTAACGTAGCTTATGTGTCTGAACAGTACACTCTGGGCAGTTAGAACCAATGAAAAATGATAAAAACATCATTGCCTAACTATAGTTCATAAAGCTGTGAGACAACATGTTTTTTTTAAATAAAGGTTTAAGTATCTCATCTTGTAACTTGTGTGAGTTTTCTACGTATTTTTTTTAATGATAAGAAATATAAGTTATAAACTTCTTGTTTTGGATGCAACAGAACTTGAAAAGGCCTGGCTCTAGGAACAAGAACTAGAGCTCCACAGGACAGCTACAAAGCAATTCAAGCTGTTACAATGCGAGGACAGAGTCTCCCTGAACATAACACTCTGCATGGGCAAGCAGAGAAGATGCTTTGGGAACATGGACTATACAAATGTTTTCTGTAACAAAGCTATCTACACATTACACCATAATTTTCTATTCTTTGCTCAGTGTATGGGTTTCCTGGGGAAACTAAACCCATTGGGAAATAAAAAATGCAAATCACTAATGCAAGTGACAAGTCTGCAGAAGTCTCAGCCCTGGAGGAAGGGTGTGGTACCAGGCAGGAACAGCACTTACTGGTTTGCTCTTGTTAAAGAGACTTAAAGACAAAAAATAAACTGAGCCATTTGATAGTCCTGACCTAGCAGTGGTTAGTGCCAGCCACATAAAGACCTGACTCCCTTGTGTAGCAGGTCCATTATGGAAGGTAAGTTACCAACTAGTAAACACGCATGTTTACTGTTTTATGGTTATGACAATAAAACGTATAAGGTTATTTAAAATAAACAGCATATAGTTTAAAAAAACTAGCTGGCAACTAATTGCAAAGAGCCTGCAGTCTAGAAGCTGCATCTAAGCTGTTTGCAGACAAGGAGGGGTGCCCACAAGAAGGCTGTTGTGGAATGTGTTCAGCCCTGGAGCTGTGGTGTGCCTTCAAACCCAACGGCCATGAGCAGGAGGAAGGCAGCCTTCGGGAGGAAGTACAGGAGACCACCCATCCTATGCTTTTCTTTCTCCTTCTGAACCATACTCACACTGGGTTTTGAGTGTCGGGTTTGACGCCCTCTTTCCCTGCTCTGTGAGGTGAGGTCAAACACAACCACCTCAACAGTGACAGTGAGCAAGAGGAAAGTGCAGAAATGGATTCTGAGGTTCTGTGCTGTGAGCCCTGCTCAGCTCCTGCCAGAGCCACGCTGGCAGCCTGCATGCCTACCCAGAGCACTGCCTGCTGAAGGATGAGCCAGGCTCTGGGTCATTCCACTGTTTTAGTAAGTTGACAGGATTTTCCCTAGGAAAACAGGAAATGGAAGGGTGCCCATGGCTCCTCAGGTACTTTCTTGAGAATTTTTTAATGTTTTCAATTAAAACGTTTATGCCCCAGACCTAATTTCTTCTTCTAGCCCTTGTCCTGCCTTCTGCAAACAGCAGTGTTTTAAAATTAAATCTGTGATCCAGTTCATGCAATGACCCCAGTAACAGCTGTACCAGCACAGTGAGGTAGTACTGGGATGGAAACAAGTGGCTGTGAGGAAAGAAAGCTTCAGAAACTACTTCAGCTGCTGAAAAAATCACCCACAGAAACACTGGCCTCAGGTAAAAATGCAATTTCACTGGATATACACAGAACTTGTAAGCCTGAAGAGGTTCTTCCCACTAAGCATGCAAAATTTTTGAAAAGAAAAAGGTCCTCCAAGAAGAGAAAGTCACAACACTCATTTTAAAGAAAGGTATTTCAGGTAACATGAATAGAGAGATCAGTATGAATGGTCTTTTAAGTTTCTTTCAATTTTGCAGCTGGTTTTACATAAGTAGGTTATCACTTATTTATCACTTACTGGGAGTCCTACTTTCAGTAAATTGTAGGATTGGGACCTACCATCACTTTAGAAATGCATTATATAAATGACAGATCTATTGCAATGTATAAATATATATCAACTCCTGTATTGCTGAAGAAGGGGGAAAAGAAAGTTGAAATCACATGTCACAGTGGCAGTCGTGGGAGGGATGAACATTTTCCTGTATTTTATCACATGTTCTAAAGCACAGCAACAATCCTTCCCACTCCTCAAAACTGGTAACTGCTGTAGTGAGCTGCTTTCCGTTCTTCTGCTGATCTTAGGACTACTGTCAGTTACTTACTCTTGCAACATTACTTGCTGAGGAGACAACGAGGTGATCATTGGAGGTGACATTTGTTCAGGATAGAAGTCAGTCTTTGATGGTTCACTTCCTGGCTCTACTTTGATTGTTTTCTTCAGTGTGGGCTTCTCATAAGACTCAATGACAGGCACTGTATGGGAGAGGGTAGGAGAGGGAAGGCAACACATAAAAAATATGAAGAGTTATGGAAATAAAAAATAGACATAAAAATCTATAGTTAAAACAAGAGAAATCCATCAGTTCTATATTTAGTGTGACAATTTATACTAAATACAAAATCTTTCAATTTTAGTTATCTCCTGATGAATTATGACTTAAAACACTTCTATTCATTTTCACCAACCCGATGTTTTTATCAGTCCAAATCTTGGTAGATATTTATGTAGATACAAACAAGAGCAACAAAGCTGGTTAAGGGTCTGGAGCACAAGTTCTGTGAGGAGCAGCTGAGGGAGCTGGGGTTCTTTAGCCTGGAGAATAGGAGGCTCAGAGGAGATCTTATCACTCTCTACTACTGCCTGAAAAGAGGTCTTAGCCAGGTGCGGGTTGGTCTCTTCTCACAGACAACTAGAGACAGGACAAGAGGAAATGGCTTCAAGGTGCACCAGGGGAGGTTTAGTTTTGACATCAGGAAGAATTTCTTCCCAGAAAGGGTGATTAGACATTGGGATGGGCTGCCCAGAGAGGTGGTGGGGTCACCGTCCCTGGAGGTGTTTAAGGATGTGGCACTCAGTGCCATGGTCTGGTTGACAAGGTGGTGTTCGGTCACAGGTTGGACTCGATCTCAGAGGCCTTTTCAACCTAATTGGTTCTGTAATCCTATGACCTTGGTAAGTCTAGTAAAATATTTACACAACAAATTCTATGCCTGTTTATTTTGGAAGAACAGGAATTATGTTCCATTTCCTAAAATGCAAACAACCCACAGAAACCAAGTGCTTGGATATTGTGTTATTTTGTCAGGATGAGACGGCATAAAAAGGAATTCTGACAACACCAACCTTGCATGCTACTTGGAGTTTCCATCTCATCTGCAAGAACTGTGGACACCATGATGGGCTGCTGGAGATGGGGAGCATACATGAAAGGAACTGGCTGGACCACAACAGGCTGTATAACCGGGAGTATTCCAGGGCTTCTCAGTCCGTGGCGTGAAAGAGCAGCAGCCATTACAGGTGGGATTGTTATTGGCATAGAAAGAGGCTGTACTCCTGGGGGTGACGGTGTGAATTTACTGAGAGGTGAGCTGGGTGAGGACAGAGTCAATCCAGGTGAACTTCTCCTATGCACAGTCTGAAACTTTAGTGGGGAAGGAGAACTTCCAGTTGAAGGTGGTGAGCTCCGTTTATTTACTGTAAGATCTACTGGCTCCATCTGGATTCCATTTGATAGTCCTTCAGGGTTTGAGTAGAATTTATTGTGCAACATGCTTGGTGTAGAATAAATGACGCCGTATTTGTTTGGCTTCATTTGGTCCATGTAATTGGATGGGTATGACTGTCAGAAGGAGTGGAAAAGAAATACAGAAAATCAAATAATATATCAACCCATACACACAGTTACTGCTGAAAAAGAAAGGCAGACAATAAAACTGAGGCAGAATGAAAAAGTTTAAAGAAAGCACTTTAACGTACTTTCTAAATAAAAGTGAATTAAATAAAGCCTCAGATTCCACACAAAGGAAGTTATTCAAGTTCTGATTCACTGTTTCAGAAGCAATGTAAAACAGATTATGAAAACAAATCTTCAAGGCTTATTCAACAACTTTTCTCCCTTTAAAATTGCCTGCCATATATTAAGCTGTACATTTCTTAACTGACCTGGGAGATACATCTGCTATGCCAAGCATGTACCTATATACTGAGGATCATCAATTCTGGCAAGAGGGGAGTTCAATTTGGCTTAGAACTGCAAGTAATGGGTCCCAATCAACTGCTAAAGTAATTGAAAACCAATCATCACTGTAGCAAGAAATTATGTATCTGAACCCTACAATCAATACAAAATACACAGCTGAACAATGTAAGTAATGGGTGAAAAACTCAAAGAGTGCAAAAGGTAAAATCTAAACCCTTCTAAATGTTTTTTTGAGATATAAAGCAGCTAACTAGCCAGTCTAATTTTGGAAGATGAGTACAAGGATAAACATTCGGTGTGTTGGAAGAATATTCCTGTTAGTGGTAGCTAGCAGTTCCCATTACAATATAAACCCCAAAGCTAATCTTGACCTATGTGATGATCTCCACATTTTAGTAACAACTTTTATAGATATATGTGTGTATTATATAAGTAACACACACATATATAGTCATTTTTGTAAACCAAGAAGTATTAACACTCACTGCAGAGTGCAGTATCATTAAACAAATATCCTGACCAATACTGCATTTAAAAACTGTTGAAAACTGAGGTTTTTTACTAACAGCTAACTCACAATGGAAACTGATGTGACGTTCTAACACAGCAGAGAGACACAGAAAATGCAATGCACACAAAATTTTAGTCCTGTTGTCAACTTTTTGAAAGAAAATGGTATCTTTGGATTTTAGGTAAGTAAACTAATATTAATAAACTAATTAATTTGTTGGCACCAAAATATTTTGATGAGTGGGATTAAAAAAATGTTCAAAATGGTAGAAAGTGAAACAGATCAGAAGTATAAAACTACTGTATTTTTATAAAATTACTTCCATAACATTTCAATTATTTTTCTTCCTGGGGTGAACACTTCTGTCAGTACATCTTCCTGGCTTCTTACCTCTGTCTTCCACTTAGCTCATTTTAAATGTCAATGTTAACTGGAGGTGTTTTTGCAAAATGACACAGAAGTAATTTTCTTCTTTTCAGTTACTGTTTGAAACACCGAGTTTAGAAAATATTAAATTTTCCTCCTGCATTCATAGCACTGTGATAAAACAACAAAGCTGAGTCACTCAGTCCACAAAACATTCAAATAAAGCAGCACACACAATGGTGATTAATCTTCAAACACTAAAATCTCTGGAAGTCATCTATTTGCTTTATGACTATTCTTACAAATTCCATCTATAGAAACATTCATCTTTGATGGTAATTGGTTCATCACAATTTTATTAAATGCCATTATTGCAGGAAGTGCTGTCTGTAGACTTGCCAGCAGTGCTGAGCCAAGCAATGAAATTATTAGCATTCTAAGTGATGGAGACCACTGAATATTGATATAACTTAGTATTTAACAGCATTTAGTATCGATTAAATCTGATCAAATTATAGGCATAGCCAAAAAATCAGAATTTTAACAGGTAAGAAACATTAAATACTTCTGTTAAAACTCCTGTTATTCGTTTACAGTACAAAGTTCACCCAGCTTCAACTAACTGTAAACATTCCACCACTAAGCATCAGTGCACTTACAGTGCTGCAGGTTTGTCAGGGATGATCACAATGTCATTGCCTATGGACTTTTCTTCCATTGCAAGACTATTAAAAAGGGAAAAGTCTGTGCAATTTAGATCTCCGGCAACGCTTTTGGCCAACAAGTCTACTAAAGAACAAGCATCCCTAGGTGTAACCTTATCCTAAGAACACCAGGTGGGAATTGGAGGAATAACTGTCTGGATGCTCACATAGTTTATGCATTCTTTGATGGGGGAGCAATGATGATTGTGATTGATTTTGCAGCACATCAGCCTGCAATAGGGTAGAAATGCTGCTGGAGACTGGGACAACTGCTCTCCTGAGACTGTGGGCAGCTTCTAGGTAGATTCCCCCTTACTGGGAGGGAGGCCAGCAGAGTATGCCCACAGTGAAGACTGGAACACTCACTTTTGGATGGGTGAGTAAAAATGCCAAGATTCAGTCACATACAAAGATAAAACCCTGAAGTACTTGCACGGGTGCTTTGTTCCTTTGTAGCTGTGCATTCTCCAAGGCCAAAGACTGTAAACATTTCTAGCTGAACCTGCTTATATATATTATAACTCTTTAGACCTGATTATATTATATGCTGCACTGGCAATATTTAGATACTGCGTTATCAATAAGTCTAATCATATTGACCCACATAATCAGTGTCATACTTCCTGCGCCTCACCAAGTCTTCTCTCTAGTACTCTGCTACAGAGATAGAAACTGTTTATTCCAATTCAAACAAAAAAGCAACTTGCTTCACCAAATGGTAACTGGTATTGGTCCAAATGTTTAAAAAGTCCTCACAGCAAATAGGTAGTCCTTTAGGTAGGACTCAGATGACTTTGTCAGTAGCTCATTAAGATCTATCATAATATATGTTCAATAATTCATTTCAATAAATGGCATGAGCTGTTAGTAGAGCGATGAAATAGTATGGGTGCGAGCTTCAGTCACCTGAGAAGTATTGTTAATCCTTTCAGCCACACACCCTGAAATACAGTAGTGTCAAAACCATTACTAGTTTCCTTCTCCTCCTCCAACTACTGTGATGTTTTAAAGACAGACAGACTTTACACCTACAGTGTACATTCAGACAGAAGAGTGAGTTATTCCTATGGGGCTTAATATAATTTGGTCTCTAATGATACTATCAGAATGAAAGATGCAATACAAATAATCCTGGTTTTAGATTTTAGGGTTATGTCAGTCTGTACTGCTATGCTTAGCACCTCACAACATCACACTAACAGTTTCTCTCTCGTTCCACTTCCTCAAAAGGTGGTCAAGAAAACTAACTCGCTCAGTGGCTGCTATCCTTTCCTATATTCTCTCCATACCACAATAATCTCCCTTGAGAGGTGTCTCCAGAGCAGTTTTGGTTGTGGCACCAGGGCTCCAAGGAAGCCACAAGACCAAGAAGAGCTGGGGAGCTCGAGGGCTTGGGGCTAAGCAGTGTATGTGTGTACAGAAGCTGAAACACATGTGGTCCTCAGCCTGAGGGAAACAAAGGAGGGAACAAGGGAAACCTCACTCAGAAACCATACTTTTCTCTGGACTTTCTGCTTTTTCTTTTCTTTTTTTCCACCTCTTATGCAACGGCAAAAAGAAAAACGTACAGATGTGGTAAAATGCTCTGAGTAGTCTTTAACAGCTGGTCAGAATGATTACACTGACTTATGAGAAGACTCCAGTGCATGGAAGGCACCACATCACTAGGAGAAGTATACGGTACAGAAAAACCAATATTTGGAACTCCAGTCTTGAAATGCACTTGGCTCAGAAATGCTCCCTTGTTCTTCCCACTGCAGTTTTTCCTTCATCTGCTGGTCTGGGAAAGACTGCTCGCTCCTCTCCTGGTGAAGGGACGGACCCTGCCCATCTGGCAGAAGCACACAACTGTTTGGGGCATTTGTATGTCTTGTGCAGAACCCCAAACCGTTGCAGAACCTTCTTTGGGAGATGAAGGCAGACGTGGACAAAAGGCAGTAATGACACTTCTTTTGTAAAACCAGCCTATTTTCTGCTTTCAATGGACACCATTAGATAATATGGTTACACAGTAACTGTGATTAAAGTGACAGACAGGCTGGCCAATAGTAAGGCTCTTTTTTGACCCAAATATCGGAATTCATCTTACTTGTACTTTCAGTGACATTTATTTTTCTATCATTACTCTCCAGCAAATAAACCCCAAGAAAGTGAAACTGTAATTTTAAAATTCATATAAACTTAACTCCCAGAAGTGTTATTAATAGCCCTGAAAAAATCAGACTGCTTACAGATGCATTTAAATTTATGAAAATTACTCTTTATTTTAAATAAAACAGGAAGCAAACTTTCCATTAAAAGATACCATTCAGAGCACAAGCTTAATACATGCGGAGTTATGTACACTGACTTAACCCTTCCAATGGATCAGTCTTTCCAGGGGTGTGGTTTCATGTTACACTTAATCTGTTATTGCAGGCTACTGCCGAAAGGGGAGGTCCTATTCTCTCATCCTCCCCCCTCCCCTTGCTCTAATACTGAGCAGCTGCACAGCATGAGTCAGATCAGCTTCCTGATCTGACCAAAAAATTAGTATTTTTGGTGGGTTAGCAATTCTAACCACTTAGTGAACTAATCCAAAGGTTCCAAATCATTCTAGGACCACACAGTTCTTCAGTCACACAAAGGAGACATAAAACTGGCAAGGAGGGAGCAAAGTCAAAACCTTTCCTTTCAGCAGCAGTCTGTATCATCACACCTCTTATTGCACTTCTCCCACCTACATGTCCCCGCTGCTGTGGCTTATCAGACTCTTCTCTGAGATGACCCTATACTCTAAGATCATGGAAAATTAACCCAATTTTAAAGAAGTGTTTCCTCTTCCCCTTTTTCCTCCACATTCCATCTCCACTGCCCTAGTTCTTATTTGTTCACATGGTAAAGTAGTGCAACCAGTTTACCCAGCAAAAAGCCATTGCTGGTTTGGGTTTTTGCAGGATTAATTTTCTGCTGTTTAGCGCAGAGTTAGCCACGGGCACCTGTTTTCACAGCCAAGAGAAAAACAGAAAAAGGCACAGCAAGAAGCTGTTCACTTAGTTCAAAGGTGGAACACTGAAACCACAGGCTATTGCTACTTCACCATGAAGCATGGGAACTTAATTTCAACCCACCTCCATCAGCAGCATGAGCTACAGAGATGATATTTACAGAGCAGTGGCTCAGGCATACTCGGATGCTCTCTCCTCTGATAGGCAGCAGGTCAGGTAATTTAAGGCAATAAATTAATAAACGACAGAAAGTTTTCCTAGAATGTGAATCTGATTGCACTAACAGCAAAATATAGCTTCACATGCTTTCCTAAGCTAGCCCAAAGCTTAATGACATCTCATTATGAATGTAAAGGTGGAAAGACTAGAGAGTCATCTTTAGGGCCAATATATTTTAAAAGTCTTACCACTGAAACAGGTTCCATGGCTTCTTGCTTGATAGGGACTGGGTCAAACATTAGCATCTTTTTTATTCACCTGTTCTGATGCCTCTGATGTTCTGTCCTACTGGGGAAAGACAAGGTGTTAGAAAGCCACAGGAAATACCCTAATCAACTTTCTGAACTGTAGAGAACTTACTGTTTTGTAAGATTAATGTGAATATTTATCCATCTCTAACATATCCATCTCTAACATCTATAAAAAAGTTTTTTCTTTCCAAATCGCTTTTGAAACAAAGGGACATCTGCTCACTTTAATGAAAGTTACTTTGAATTTTTGTTGTGCATGTTAGCACACCAAGACCACAGAATTTTCACTTTCATTAGCTGTCAAGTGTTTTAACACATCACAGTTTAGACCAGGCATTTCTCATCAGCATTACAACCTCAGAATAATCTTGTTTATACAAATGAACTGATTCTGGAGAGGATCTCTCTTGTCCTAACAGAAACACTCAATAGATCACATACAGTGATTGACACTGATATCAATGCAAAAAAAAAGATCAAAATTCAAGACTAACTTGGACTACATTCAACATGCTGCAATGACTTAACAGAAAAAACAGATCCGTTACAATGACATAATAGATTTACTGATAATTCAACAACTATTTGTGCTAACTGTGCAAAATAAAAGCACTTTAATAATCTGCTTGCATTCTGTGCAGCTTCAGGGTTTTTTTTCCACAGTGTTCAACCTTACTTGTCCAATCTCTAAAAGCCTGAAATAAAAGTATTTAGCATAAAGCACATCATAACTGTCATACTACACATTTGCCATGGTCATCTTGGAAAGATACTGTGACGGAAAAGAGATACCTCTTCTGGGTAAAGCCATAAGGGTACACAGAGAAACTGTGGGGAAGCAAAGGAAAGTTGTTGGCAATGACATTTAGATGTTGCCAAGCTGTTTACAAATCGCTCGAGGTTATACATTATATGACTGATGTTAAACGAGCAAGTTCTGACCGGACACCGCAGATTTCACAGCCCTGCCTGGAAGTGGTACGACCTCTTTTAAGATGCGAGGACAAAATTAAATTACACATATTCAATTTGGCCAGTAGATGGCACTGGAAAGAAGCGAATACAGCCAGACTCCACCATCTGCAATTCACCCCGCAGGACAGGGTAAAGGCTCACCAACAGATTTGTAGCTGTGGCTGGGAAATTCTCCCAGAAATGTAAATGAACATTTTAAGATATACCTGCTCAAATTAAAACAATTCTAATAAGCCTACACTAATGAACAATCTTGCAGTTAACATGTGTTTATAGATCAAAATTTGTTAAGAGCTTCCAGAGAAAGATGGCATGAGTTGTTACAAGTCAACCATTAGTTATTCAGGTACATAAATAAAGTTTAAAGACTTGTGGAAATGTATTACAACAGTGTACATTTTGAATAATGGAAACAAACAAGTAGCAGAAGTAAATTATAGTGTCTTCATAATTCATCTTACAAAAGGTGAAGGCCTGACAAAAACAAATCACAAAATTAAAGTGAAACAAGTAATGCAGCTTAATATAATTTCCAGTTTAATCTTAGTGTGTAGTTTTAGTTTGGGAGCAGTCGTGTAAGATGGCACTATTTGCTAAAAGTTGTGATAATTCTGTAAATACCTTAAGTACGTTTATGAGAAGGTTATTAATTATACTATTTTCTTTTAATGGTTATCTTTTAGATAACTGTTATCTAGTTATCTTTTTCAGGTTTTCAGTATTTCACATCGCTAACGTTTCAGAATACTGACGTCCCAGAAATATATCCACATTATGCATCATTCATATTCTCACACATTCATCCACACTGTGAAAACAAAAAAGTTGTACTTTTAGACATGAAAGATGTTTACAGTAAAATGTAGCCACTATATATATATAGCTCCTATATAAGAACTTGGAACTAATTCCTTTCAGGATTCCAGAAACTTTTGATTTTTAGTTTGCATGTGCACAGGTAAAGTGACACACCAATGTGTACTTTAGTGAAGGAGTAAAGGAAGGAAGAAAGGAGAAAAGATAGGAAAGA
>VWZT01008433.1:384971-416603 GCA_013397055.1 Pachycephala philippinensis
TATTTTATTCTATTTTATTTTATTTTATTTTTGGTAACAGAAGGAGGAAATAGAATTGAAATGTCTGTATATATATGTCTATGCACTACAAGCACTGGAGTCAGGACCTCCTACTTGCCTACACAGTGCTGGATCATTTACTATCCCTCTTTGTGTTTACATAAACCCTGTTTTTTAAACACACAAATGCAGTGGACCTGTGTCTGACCTGTTCTACATGCTTTGAGAAAAATCTACTAACTTAAATATATACTTATTTCAAATGTTGTTGGAGACTTTTTCAAGTACAGCACTATACTCACAGCTTGTGAAGAGTATCTAAATGGCCTTTATTAGTTAAAAGCTCCATATGGGTTAAAAGCTCTGGTGTCAGTATAATTGGCAGTGAGATAGAGCTGTGAGATATAAAACTGGGGTAGCAGGTATATGCAGGAAAGGTGAAACAAGGTTTCTGTTCACAAAATCTGCTTGCCTATATTGCAATGTGATGTTGATTAATTCTTACTTCTGGTCCTAAATGGCTGTGCCTGATGTCTCTGTCTCACTGGGCTCTCTCCTTGTTTCACTAAAGAAGCATCAGCATCTGCACCGGTTGTAAAGGGAGCATTTGTAGCAGTTGTCAAGAAAGGCAAGATTACAATGGACACTAATTTGGGCATTTGGCCTTTTTATATGCCTGGGATGCAGGGAATTTTCATTTCAGCTCTTCTTCAGTCCTTTATTTTAGACTTCGATTACAAGCATCACATACTCACTATGGGAATTTCTCTTTGCTGCAGCTCTGTGAAATAGGGAAGCATAATCACTATTTTCAGGAAACTGGTAGTGTGGGTAGGGAAGGGTGAAAATTACAGTGTCTGAATCAGTAGATACTCTGTTAAATGTTCAAACACCTGTCTCGGTTTGGAAGTGTGGACTTAGGCTTCAATGTTTCAAGAGGTCAAGAGCTGAACCTGGCTTTGTTGAAAACATTGGGAAAGCAGTGCACCATCCTTTCGCTCTTACATGCAGGTGTCCACTTGGAGTTCAGTTGTATTTGGTGGAGCAACAGAGAATTGCTGGGCTTTGAGGATAGTGGACTTTTCCTAAGTAATTTCCTAAATTATGAACATGATGGTGAAAAAGCCAAATTAATTTATAAGTTGGTTTAGAAACTTCTTTTTTCCTACCATATGATAAAGAAATATTCATGAGTAATAGAAAAATGCCTGAGGCCATGAGCATACTACCATGGTTAGGTAACATTGCTCAGAGTTTGCTCTGAGGAAACTGGTGATTTTTGAACTGTGCTTATCCAGCCACCACCAGAGATCTTGGGCACAGAGACAGCAGTGGCACAACGGCTGACTGGCTCTGCTTTTTGGGCTAGTTAGCTGGTGTGCTTGGCCCCACTGACATCCTTAGCTTCTTCCAAGGTGGTTGGTTTCTGTGCACATCACTGTCCTGAATAGTCCAGGCAAATGCAATGTACCTTCATTCCTGTTTCCAAGCTGTGCAATGTCTGCTAGTTTGCTCTCTGAACAAAATCTGCTGTTAGCATTTCAATATTTTTTATGACTGTCCTATGACTAGTATCACCCACTTGTTCCCAGATGCTTCAGCCATGTTCTGTCCCTTATGGGCCTCAGGGCAGGCACACAGCCTCCCAGACCTGGAGAGAGGTGTGAAGGGTACCTTTCCTTCCCAGCACTTTTGCACGAAATGTTCTCTGTGTCAGATTTGCACAGGAGGGTGTTATGTCCCTCCAGACACCCTTGCCCTTGCCTCAGCAGAGGCTGGTTATGTAACTTTGTAAGGCTAAATTCCAGTATCTATAGTAACATTTAAACAGAAATAAACCAGTTCGCAAAACAGGAAAAAGTTACTGAAAACTATCCAGAAATTAGATTTTACCTCTCCTGGGTCACATCAAAACATGGTTTGTTGGATCTATATAAACTGTAAATGAAATCCTTATCCCTACTGTGTCCTTTCATGGTGTGCAAGGGAGATGGAAGAGAGGAAGGGATCTTTAGAGAGGAGACAGTTGACCTGGAAAAGGAACAGGCATAGCCATGTGGTGCTTTCCAAAGATCCAAAGACACTTTCAGAAACTTGGTAAGAGGGTTTCAGTAGGGATGGGTGTGGGAAGAGTTGTGGAACTGTTAATAATGGCTGCCTTTTAAAGTGTATTGGTGCTGGGAGAGCACTGCTGCTCACGTGCATGTTGAAGAGTTTGCCTGGGATGTCTGAATTACATGGGACTAAGAAGAACAAGATTAAGAGAACACATCTTCTGTCTACACTGAAGGCTTCTTTGGATCCCTTATGAAGACCAAAGTTATTGCTGTAGTGAGCATCTCTCAAAGGAACTGCTTCACCAAAACCTCACCGGTAAGGCATGGCAAAAGCAGATTCACATTAGTGAAGAAATTCCACCTTTGGTAAAGAATTATTTAGAAATACCATCATAAAAATCTGCTGTAGAAATTCTGAAGCATGATTTTTAAAATAAATTAAAGTTTTATTTGCAAATAAATAATTTACAAATAAAACATTTTATAAATAAACATGCTGTATTTATTTCTGCAGGTTTCAAATCTGTTCTGTCATCTCTTCAGGGCAAACAGTATCCAAAGTCTTCCTTTGGCTTCTTCCATTGTGCCTGTTGCCATTTCTCCTCTTTATGAAGCAGTTGCAGAGTACATCTGGAGAGGGCAATATATTGTACATAATTCTAATGAAAGGCCCAGACAAACTGCTATTGGCCAAGTGTGTATTCAATGAACAGTTCAAAATTTAGAGTTTGGGGTTTGTGGAGTCTCCAGTTTTGTACAGAATATATATATTTTTCTTGGATAACACGAATGGCTCTTACTTTTAATGCAATTTTCAACTTTTTGGGTTTTTGTTCTTCTATGCTTGAATACTTGACTTTTTCAAAAGAAACATGATACAATTGTAGCATTATATTCTGGCACAAAGTTTCATCTCTTTTTGGAATGTTCTTATGGCAAGTAAGAACTATAAATTTGTAATACAGAAGTCTCAAATCAGAGCTTCACTTACTGGGTTTCAGAGCTGATCATAAAATGTGTCAGTTATTTAAGATATAATGTGAAAATAGAAAAGGTGCTTTAATTTAAGAGTCAAGCTATCAAGCTTTAAGGAAATACTATTTTGAAAAATAAGACAGGTAAAACAACATTCATTTTCAAAACAATTGAATTTTATTACCTTAGGGAAATAATTATATAACTCAAAATACAAATTATTGTTTCTCTCAAAAAGGTCTATTAACTTGCTTTAAAATTTGCCACTAAGTCTGAAATGTTTAAGCTCTCAAATCTTCCAAAGAAAATTGTTGCAAACACCAGTCCTTTGGAGCTGGAAGTTCTCAGAAATAAGCACTTGAGAAAGTTAGCACCTCTTATATGGCCACCATCAACTTAGAGAAGACCTCAGTGACATGCTCTTTCCCCAGTACTCCAGAAACCAAGACCTACTCAGTTAATAAATTAGCTTTTAGTTACATGAATAATTAATAAAAACATCATCAATCCATTTAAACTTTTTAAAGCAGTTATGATCAGGGCTGGGGAAGAGAGTTAAAGGCAAATAGAAAAAGGATCAGATGTGGAATACTTTGACCATAAAGGTTATAAATCTTTCTTCGGGTGTACAAAAAACCAAACCTAACAATAGCAATCTTGGCAGGTAGTAATGAAGAACTGGGAGGATCAGAAATTGTAGAGTGGAAAATCAACATACACACCCACTGGACCAAATTCACCCATGTGCTAACAGCCAGCAACAGCCCATTTCATGCATAAATCCTATTTACATCCTTAAGTTGGAATAAAAGTTTAGAAGTAATTTCAAAAACACTTGAGGAGAGAGAATTTCAGTCTTTGTGAAGTCTCCTACATTCTACAAGGACTTGTGTATGTGTCTAACCTAATATACTGCATGTATTTCTGGTATAATAATTAATAATGTGTAAACTTAAAATGCTGGCTGTAAAGGTTAGGAAGAATTGGAACCTAAGCAAAGAAATGGAAGACATGAAGAACAAATCATAAAGTCTGGCTGTTAAGTATGTGTCAACAGTAATGGAGTAGTTAGTGTAGGCACAGGGCTTTATATATCAAAACCACTGTATGAACAATGGCCCAGATTCTAAATGCCAGTATGTCAATGATTCCAGGGAAATGCAAGGGCCTGCTTTGATAGGGTTTCTCTTCACTAAGCTTTGCGTGTAAGAGTCAACTCTTTTATTACCTCCTATAGCTTACAGATGAAGTAGCATGAGAGGGTAAGACTAGCAAAATATTCAGTTCTTAATTCTGAAATAATTAGACACAAATCTTGAAAAAACATTGATTCTGTGAATACAGTCACTTCAGCTGTGTTGCACCAAGAAGTTATTTGCCCCTGCATATTTAGTAGAAGATATCCTTGGGTGTGCCTAGTGATAACTGTAATTGAGAGAGAGCAAAGCAACGCAGGTCCCATTTTATGCCAGTGGCTCGCACACTGAGGAGCCTTGAAAACTCTCTTGTTTCACACAGGCTATCTGTGGAATTCCTGCCATCTATGTGCAATGAATTCAGACTGAGATCTTAATACTGGCTTCCTTCAATCGAGTTTTGTTATGCACTTGGCATGCTTTCACACCCGAACCTCCCATCTGCAGCCTGCACCTGCATTGCTCAATATTTAACTCAAAGATCTCTGAACTTCCTGGACCATTAAGGTGTCTCTCAGTTTGTGGCTTGCTGGTGTGGCTGTTGCTTACCATAAGAAGGGAGTTTAAATGCAGTAAACCAGTGTAGTTTTCCAGTTTCCTCAGTTTTGTTTCTGCTCACTGGAAAGAGCTCCTATCTGGCATGCTGCAGCTTTTCCTTGGCATGAAGCATGGGGCATGAAGAGCAGAGTGTAGCATTTACAACCTGAAATTAAAATGCTATTGCTTTGCATTCTTACATTTTCTCTTTCTGCACAGTAGCAGAGTGAGTTCAGGGTGTACTTCTGTCTTTACCACAAACAAACCCACTGTTTTCTGCTCTCAGCTACTGAACTGTTTGAAAAAGAGCAATTCCTTTATCTTATGACTCTTTCTGATAAGCTGGCAATAAGAATTCAGGACTCCCATGCAGCCTCTTGTATGAAACAGCTGAGCTTCTCCACGACATGCACTCCACATCCAGCAGCTCAATGGATTAGAGATACACTAGGTATTTGCCCAGTGATCTTACAACTACATTGCACTGCAAATTATTCACCCTGGCTGTATAGCCATACCTCTCCCTTCCTGATCTTGTCAGTCCTTTCAGAAGGCTAAGTCCAGCGTGATAAAGTAAAAGATATCTCTTTGGAGTTCCCCTGTAGGTGCATACAAATTTCTGGGGAGCTGTATACTTCATTAGTAAGAACAAATATTTCAGAATCAAGAGTTACTCCTAAAATGATATAATTGTGTGTGTGTACATGCAAACACTTCCAGGTACACTCAAATATGTGTGAATGTGTATATTCATACAGATACACACATAGTGGCTTGGATAACCTAAGAACTTGAAGGCTCACTGGCCTGGCTTTTATGTATGGAAGGTGACATAGTACTTGTGAAGGCTCGAGGTCTGCTCTGCTCTAGAAAATATGTTTGGAGCTGGCAAGCCTTCCACAGTTATGATTAGAGGAAAGATTGCTTTTGTTCATATCCCTTCTTTCCTGGGAAAAATACCCAAAAATCAAACCAACACTTTCCTGGTACAACTGTATCTCTGCTGGAATTTTACTGAATCCAGAGCAGTGAAGTATCACTTAGAACTGCTCTGGATGTGGAACCTGACTGCTCTCCTCAAGCTGGCTTGAAGGAGTTAGGGGGCATGGACTGGCCACCCAGTTACAGAAAATCCTTTGTGTGTGACCACTTTTTTCTGGGCAAGGCACTACAAGCAATTAACAACCTATGTAAAACTGCGGTTGATATGTTTTCAGGCAACAAGTAGAAAGGTGTTTGTTGAAAGAGGCATGGTTTAATGGTCTTAGCACAGGATTGTGATTGAGGATCTCTGTCTTCATCTTGTGACTTTGACAGCAATTGTCAGTCTGTCTTTTGACAGGTCAGATATTCTCTATATGCTTCTATTTACCTTCTCTGAAATGGGCTACATGGTTTTACTTAGCTTTTAAGAGCCAGAAATAATTAGTTTCTCTTACAAATACTGTCAAGACATAAACCATCAATCATCAGACTCATCTACCTTTTGTTTCTGAGTATTAGGTGTCCTAGACATTCATTCAGTGGAGAGAGACCTCTCCAAAGGGTAAGACCGCCCCAAGTGTCAGTGTAGGAGAAGTTTATTCTTCTAAAAGAAATTTCCCCTTTCGAGCCATTATAGAGATTATCTAAATTATTGACTTAGGCTTCCTTTTCCATGGCTAAGATGAAGTGAAGTGGACTCCATCCTAGACAGTTAATGTTGTTTATAGACTGTGCAAAGAAGGCAGAGTTTGTGCTTCATATCTCTGGCCTCTGAAATGAAAAGACCTGCATAAATGAGAGTGATGAGTGTTTCACAAGTGAACTGAAAAAGAAGCATTCTAACCCAAATTTGAAACAATTTAAGTAAAATCTTCCATCAAAGCTGAGGTGTTTCCATGAATTAGGTGGAATGGTCTGCAGGGCTGCTTGGCGCTATCAAGTGGAATGGGAACACAGGTTCACAAAGTATTTCAACAACTCAGGTGGCTGGCTACGGAAGAGAAGATACAAGGCAAGAAAAATAGCTGTTACAGATATTATTACTGCTAGGGAGCAAGGCCAGTGCAATAGTCCAAGTGCAAGCCTGCTACATCATTGGGAAGCTGAACAGAGGGAGAGAGTTTTAGGCCATCCATCCGAGTGGACCAGTAGAGACGCAGAAGTGCTCAGAAGTGACCTCAGCTGCAGGAGGCAGGATGCCAGCCACATTACTAACACAGCCTCCTTCGCCAGCTGAGCTTTTTGGCAGCGCTGGTGTCAGCAAAGCAAAACACGTCTTAATGAGATTGCAGGAGGAATGGCAGGCGATGGCTGTAGTTGGGCAAAACTTCTTTTCAGTAGACAATAGCTGCAGTTTCACCATGTGGTGACAAGGTTGCAGGTAGACCAGAAAGTGACCCCTGGGTGGGACCACCCCATTCAACAGAAAGATGGTCTTTGATGAAAACAGGCTGAAGTCAAAAAGCCAGGCTTGGAACACTCCAGGATTCACAGTTCATGTTAACAAACTGTCCTCTTCCGGAAAGCCAAAATTTCCAAATCCTGGCTGCTTCAACACTGCTAGTCCCTCCCACAGTCCTCTAGGTTTATTGCATGTTCCGTGCAGGGTTTCCAGCTCCCTGAGTGCTTGTCTCAATGTGAGGCAGTTTGCAGCAGGGCTGTGTCACTGGGCAGCACTCGTCAGAGCAGCCTGGGCAGGGATGAGACCCCACACAGCACAGTCTGGGTAACCCATGTACTGGAGGCTGCTTTTAGCAGGGACAACTACTGGCAGCACGTCTGTAGCCATAGCAAGCCAGAGTGATTTCAGGAAAAGGGTAAACATGAGTAAGCATTGCCTGAGAGCTCTTGATTTAAATTAAAAAGTGATTTTGAGGTGGTAGTACCTGTCAGCTGTTGCAATCCTTGAAACGTTGATGATGCCCAGTGAATGAGGGGTGAACCTCATTAGACCTATGGGTTATATCATACCTATAGGATTAATACCTATTTTTTAGGATTAATCCTATAGGATGATACAATTCAAAAGGACATTTTGGATCATCAAGTCTGTGTCTCTACTGTTGCAGACAACTGTATCATACAATCCCTCTCACAAGTTAATTGTGTCTCTCTGTAAAGTAGTTAAGTTTCTATTTCCACTTAATTGTCTGTTTCAGAACCATGGTTTTTTGCTGGTTAAGAATCTACATTATCATACAAATGTCAGAATTCCAATTTCCATCAAGTGTCAGCATTATCCAATAGCTGAAAAAGTTATTTTAGCTTTCTGGTGTTATGCTTGATTCCATTTTCACTAATGACCTTCACTTCACTAGGTTAAACAAATGAGCCTATTGTATTTTCGTGTATGGTAGCCTATCCATTCTTTGGCTCGTGCCAGTCATCTGCACTGCTTTTGCATCCTGAATTCATCCCTTCTGAACAATGAGTGGCCAGAATTGTATACAAAATACTTCAGATTTAGGTGAAGCAATGCACATTTCCATGAATACTGTTCCATTTCTAGTGGAAACATTTTGTCTAAAATATCCCAGAACCACATTACTTAGTTCATAATTACATTTGGGTCTAATGGGTTTCCTGTGGTCTTGGTGTCCTCTGTTTTCTCTTCTGTGGTTTCATTTGATAACCTCCACCATGCTGCAGGAATCCTTGATTCTAATCCCTAAACACAGGAATTAATATTACATTTCATTTATTTTTAACCTACAGGAACACTTTGTTCAGTGGTGAATTTGTAAAGTACTTAATTAACTGTCCCTGACTGATATCAATGCAGACAGTTAATGAATTCATTATTATTTTTATTTCACATAAACAAAACAAAACAAAACAAAAATTTGGATGTACTCAGACTCTGTGTTGCCTAATTTATGAGACCATCAACATCTGGGTGGGTTAAAAAAAGATATTAGTAGTAATATTGAGTACTAAAAGGAAATCTTTAGTTTAGATTTCTTAATCCTTATACCAGTGGTGTACAATTTTACTAAATTTAATTGAGTTTCATAGTTTGTCCCTTTGCAGCAAGGAGAATGTAGCTACTGCATTTTTCATTCCAAACACATTAAATAACTTTTCCCCCGATAAAACCACACCTTCCTTGTGCAAGGATAACTAAGGAATAAGACTATTTAACCAAAGTTAGATTAATTAATACACTTTATCAATTCAAGTATGACAGGCTTGCAGAAAACTCCAGCCTATAGAGGTGCAAGGGCCAAACATTACTTTTGGTGAAGGATATTATGCTGAGTTGTACAAAAAATGGTTTTATGGTTTTTGTGCTGTTGGAATCACCAATATTTCTCTTGCTTATTTCTATAACAAATCCTGTATTTTGGAATAAATATAGGAGGGTAAAGTTCAGGGATAGTATTTTATTTTAAGACTGTTTCCCTGGCTTTGAATGCTTGTTTTCTCAACTCCGTGGTTGCACTGATGGTATTATTTTTCCTGACATCTCTGTGTATGCTTTATATACATAACATTCATGAAGATGCAAAAATATTACATACAGTGCAAGAAAGGCTTATCCATTGTCTTTTTATTACTGGCAGTTCTTGAGAAATGGAAAACAGTGCTTGCTTTCTTTTTCATTCTTTTTAATTTTTTGCTCTATTTCAAGCCTACAGAGATGGGGCCTTTGGGAACTATGACATTGTTTTTCCTACTTTGAGGAAAATGTAACTGTTATCCAGCAATGCCTTATCTGCCACATTTCTCTGCCTGAAGCAATGTTTTATAGAAGTACTTGTTTATGACTGTAGAGGATCTTTGGCTACCACATGCCCTCTGGCTTAAATAGTTATTCCTAGGAATCTGACCAGTCATACTTCTTTAAAAATAAAAGCTGGCAGGTCATTTTGGTGCTAGCACTGTTTGAAAAACAAGATAAAAAGCTTTACAAAAAGAAATATTAACCAGACCAAAACAATGCCATAGTCTCCAGAAACATTTCATGCTTCAGGTGAGTTTGATGTTCACAAGAGAAGGACAAGCCTATGGGTAAATAAGGAACTTTTTTCTTTCCCCAGCTTTCAGTGTAGCAGATGACCAAACCCATGATCCTGATGTCCCTAGTGTCATACCATGTCTTTGCTCTGCCTCCAGTGGACTTTGTGTTTTGGTTTTCTTTATCTTCTTGGGTCTTTGGGATCTATTGTATACAAATACAAATTTGGGTATTAAAAGGGTTGCTATAAAAACTGTTAGATATTAACATTGGTTTGGATTTTCAAAGGCAGGAAAATGAGGTAGGTCCCCATAGATCGCTAGGTCCACTAAATGCCATGGGAAATTTAACTGTTAAAAACAGCAATCCTTGCCACTGTAGCCAAAGTGCATATGTAAGTTAAGATATATCATGTATAGTATGCTAATAGTTAAATCCATAAATGTCAGCTGGTTCAGCTGGAGAATAAGGAAATTGTGGGTAAAATATAGCTACAACATTTGAAAGGAATTAAAATCTTTCTTTGGTAAATGTTTGATATGCCTTGCTGAAGAGGATCACAAATAGTCTTTTAAAAGAGGAATTATGATCAGAGGCAGGGAAAAAGCAGGAGCTGACTTGCCAGCTAACCCTCTGCTGCTCTAAAGACATGCATTTTTAAGTTAAAAATCAGAAATAGATTCCTTATAGTCAAAATTTATATTGTTGCTTGAAAAGAAAGAATGAAGAATGGAATTTTTTTTTCTACAGTAGTGACACCTCCAGTTTCTCAAACTTTGAGCTAACCTGTACTGTTTTTGCAGATATGGTGTCCATATCTGAAAATATCACTCCACACTTTTGGATAAGCTATAAGCAACCCACAGTCCTGGAGGTCAGTCTGTAGGGATGAACTCTGGCATCCCTGTGAAGTGTTAAGCTCAGAGGCTAGGAAAGAGAGTAATGACAGAAGTGCCTACGGGATAAGAACATAGTTTTGCCAAGAGTAGCAAAAGAAATTGTAATGTGTAAACCAAAAATTAAATCTGAATAGCAGACATTTTTATTGAGCAATTGTACGGAGTTCAAAACAAAGTGATCTCTGTGTTTGCCCTCCCCTTTTTATGATTCTCTTTGAAGTTTATTTTCTGTTTAAATGAACTTGCTTACTTCCCAGAAATTCATTCCTCTTTCTATAAGTAGATTCATGAAGCAGAAATTATGTCTTCATGTTACACAAACTCCACACCCTCTGTGTTTTATTGCACTACTAGTAGTTTGGTCTTGTTCAGATGTTTGCTTGCAAAGGAGATACGGGGCCCTGGTTGTGATAGTAATTTATTACCTGTTTTATTGTTGCCATTTGGCCTATAATTTTAAAGGTAACCTGAAATGTTTTCTTAACAAAAGTTTAGCCTTGAACTTGTGTCCCTAGCCCTCTGGGATGCTCAACAGCCTCAAACTCGTCTGTGAGCACCAAGTACACTTAAATAACATTGGGGCTGAGCCAAATGCTAAATGTCTCACAAAAAAAAAAAAAAAAGAAAACCAAGAAAGCTCCACCTTAATTTAACTTTTTCCTCATCTGTCAAAAATTATTAACGTTTTAACTTAGAAGATACTTCCCAGCATTAGCTATGTGGGTAACTGTGCAGTTCACTATGTGAGCAGTCATCAACAAATTGCTGTGTCTGAGGCAGGAATTAAAAATGCACTGTAGGTCCCAGTGCAATGCTC
The DNA here is from genome assembly GCA_013397055.1 of Pachycephala philippinensis. Taxonomy (NCBI): domain Eukaryota; kingdom Metazoa; phylum Chordata; class Aves; order Passeriformes; genus Pachycephala; species Pachycephala philippinensis. The sequence goes on from VWZT01008433.1 coordinate 396,395, forward strand.
CAGAGATGAGATTTCATTTCCCAGACTATGCCATCAATTTGGGGAAAACATACTTTAAAAAGTTTAGTGTACTTTGAGCACAGGCCGTCCCCAAAGTCTGTATGTGCCCACACTCACAGGTGCAAGAGCCCAGGTCAGATTTGTCATTATAGCTCCTTGGCCCACTGCACTGATGTCATGTAGGTAGATCTGATCAGCCAAAAGGTCCTAAAAGCACATTCCAGAATGGTTAAAGAGGAATATGATCAGTTAAGCAGCTGTCTAGAGAAAATGGTGGTGCTGTGCAAGCTACAGGCACTCTGTGGCTGTTAATAGTGGTGTGTGGATGAGAAGCAGGGAATATACCCCTGCTGGAGGCTGATCTCGGGCTGCACCCTTCCCATCTCTACTCTGTTCTGCTTGCCACTTTCATTTCTTTTTGTTCTGGGATTTTTTGCTGCATAATGGAAGCAAGTTTTTGGTTTTTCCACCTTAAAAAAAAAATCTCCATCTTTGATCTCAATTTCTTCTGTAGCTACTGCTTCTGCTTTCTCCTTTTCATGAAATTTTTAAACACCGCTAGGATTTCCTCTCTCTTTTATGAGAGAACCCATTCAGTCTGCTGTTCAAATCTTAGCTGAGTTTTAGAACCATCCTGCAATTTCAAACTTCTTTATCCTATCAGGCTTCTCTGGCACACAGTCTGGGCTCCCTTTCCACACATGGCCCTGCTCTTACCCCTGAATGTTTCTGCAGCACAACCATCATTGCCTTGTGTGGGTCTTATGGAATCTGCACTTGGTCCATGTGTGCCAAAGCTTTGCAGAGAGTGTGCAAAACAGTACAGCAACAACTGCACCTGAGGCTGGATGCACAGATTCACACATGCACACGATAAATTGGTTAAAAAAATGTGGATACTGGAAAGGACAAAACCCACAACATCATGTTGAGTTTCACATGATAATTTTGTTGAGTTTCTGCAATGTCACTGCCCTTATAAAGGCCGTTGCAAGATGCTTTTTGCATGTCACTTTGAGTATTCCTTTCTTGTCTGAATAATAACCTTTCTGCTTCTGTGCAGCACCTGGGGGAGTTACTTTCAATGGTGAGCACATGAGAGACAGAGTGAGCACGAACACAGAGCACTTTCTGCCGAGTTCAACAACCCACACAGATCTTGCTGACCAGGGAGACACTGTGTGTGAGGAGGTTTATACCTTTGGTCTCACTGAGAATGAAAAAGGGCTTTATTTCTTACCAGCTTTTACATATATCTCAGGCTGTGCTTGCACAGCAAGTGGTCACTTAGTGTTTTTCATTCTGTCTTTCTGAGTACAGAGCAAGCAAAGATTTGTGGTTTCCTTCTTTATCAAGAACAGAAAAACCGAAACAGTAATATTCCACATGTGTCTCCATTTATGGAAATGATCTTCTCAGGACTGGAGAAAAAATTTACCATTTCAGTTTAGAAGAAACCACATTTAAAATAAGAGTTTAATTTTAAAATAAGGGTCTTTAACCACTGAAGAGATGTCACTGGTACTAAGTTACTTCTGCTTGGATCTGTTACCCCAGATTCTTGTTGTGTCTACACCATCATGTCAGTGTGTCAGCTATCTAAAATGCTAAATACCTGCTCACAAGGTGAAAGCATCATTTCCAAGAGAGATACAAGCCAGTTCCAGTCCCAGATCTGCATCACTGGTTAGAATGTTCTCATTCCAGCAAGTATACCTGAAAACCAAGATTTATTATAATATAGACATTTCATGCTGACCTATCTCCATAGCTTCCACACTAGAACTGGTTCTCTATGTCCTACCTGACAGAAGTGTGAACAGAGCCATGCAATAGTGTCCCCCTCTTTCCCCTCTCTTGGCAGTCAACTGGTCTTCTCAATATTTTCCTTCTGATTTTCACCCTTGTGTTTTCCTCTTACTCTAGGTATCCTAATTTCTCCGAATGTTTCCAGTATATGAACCTGAACTTCACCACAGAACTTCAAAACCAGTTTAATTGAGGCTGAACTTCCTAGAAATTAGGACAAATTTGGATTTAAATGGCATACATTGGATAACTCATTTTCAGTAGAGTTGAGTCTGAATTGAGGTTTTGGGTCTGGGCCTGAATTTGTGTTAGATCAAATCTGAACATAGTTTTGAAAAACCTACAAAGATGGGAAAATGAGATTCAAGTCCAAAGTCCTAAGCCCTGGATTTAAGTGCTCTTGTATCCAAGGTTCTATTTTCCCATAGCAGATAGATACAAAACTCAGATATATAGTTTTGGCTGTGGCTTATCTCACAGTTCTGTTTCACAGCTCAAATTTACATCCTTGTAATACACATTAATAGTCCTCTCTGTCCTTCTGCAAAGACATTAGATCGGATTTCAGCTCTTTAAACACTGATGCTGGGTGTGCCACTTTGTTCTGTAAGTCACTGTGCTTGTCACTCTCACTGGATCCGTGTGCTCAGTGCTGAGCTCCCAGGTACAGCAGCTGCAGGTCTGATTTTTCATATGCCACACTCCCAAACAGCCAGCAGTAAATACAAGCTCACCTGTAAGCATCATTCATGAGCTTTGGGGGCTGATTTGATTCCCACCAAAATCAGGGCAACAAGCTCCTCTGATTGATGTAGGATCAGCACTATCAGTCTGGGGGTCTCTTAGAAATTATGATCTTTCCCTCAGTGTTTGTCCAATTATAATAAGGAGCAAAATGCCTTTTTTTNGGGAAAGGAAACCATGGTAGAAGAATAAGGTTTTTTCATGTCACTGCAGTCTAAGGACACAATGTTTAACAGGAAAATTCCTGTCATGGACTATACCCCTGGGTCTGCAGTGGTTAGAAGTGCCAGATTGCAGTCGTAGCCTGTCTCTGGTGCGGAACTGACAGCAGTGATCTCTGAAGGGAAAAGAGATCAGGTGCTGGAGAGATGGCAAAGGGAAGAAATGAGGAGTTAAAACTAGAAGGATGTCCTGACATCTTGGTAAGTTTGGCTCAGCCATTCAGCCTAAGCCTCGTTATGTGAATAAAACTCAAATCCTGAATTTTAGGACTCGTACAGAAAAATCTCTGTGGAGCACCAGACACTGATGAAGAGCATCACAGTCTTGCTGTATGCATAGCAGCCTCTGCTGAAATCTAAACCCTGGAGCTCTTTAAACATTTTTATTTGTTCATGATTGAAACTGCACTGAGGATTAATTAACCTTTTTGCTTTCCAGCAAGATATCTGGAATTTTGCCACATTGTCCTCATTTAACATTTATCTACAGAAATGCAAGAATTATGAGACTGTATTCTGTTTAAAAGTGCCAATTTGTCCTGGGATAGTTTGATTTAACAACCAAGAAACTCCTTGGAGTTACTAGAGACATATTTTGTAAGGATTTTCCACTGTAAAAACTGACTGGCTTGACTTCATTTGAGGGCTAGGGAAACAGGTTGCTCCTTAGCTGAGACTGAGTGAGCTAGATTTTACCCTTGATTGAGTTGGAAAAGCCCAGGGATCAACAGCTCTAGATAGTATTTATAATGGAAGAACTTGGGCAGCCAGCACAGCTTACTCAAAGGCTACATGAAAAGTCATGGCTACTACTGTGAAAACAGGCTGAGAGAAACAAGCGTGTATCCTGTTTGTTAATTGGAATTATGATTAGCAAAATGAGAGACTGCTTTCCATTCCCTTTGCTCATGAAGGCCTCTCCCATCAGGAGTAACTGGCACAGTCATCAGCAAACCAGCCAGCTAAGGCATGGTACACAGGGCACTTTGGGCAGTCAGGCACTGACAGGTCACTGATTTTGGGAGAGGTGCTGATTAGGGAGGGTTAGAATCTGGAAGGGAGTGAAAGTGGAGTTCAAAACATAGAAAGGCAGTAGGAATAGATGGTGAAGTAATAATTTTTGTGTACCATATAGTTAGAAAATATGTGATAATATCACAAAAGGATTTCACAATTTTCCTGTGGAAAGTATTTATCTTTTCCTGGATGTAGGTGTCTTCTGCAGGCTCTTCTCACAGAAGTGGGGCTTTCTGTTACAAGTGCTTTAGTTGCTCTAAGACCAAAGCTGGCCCTGGGCCCTGATACTGTAAGTACAACTTTTTGAAGAGGTTCCCCTGTTTAGCTGAACTCTGAAGCACACATAGCCTCTCTGAATGTCCTCTCTCAAGCTACTCATCAGCTGAACAAGTACACTGCAGAGCTAAAACAGTGTTTGTGTGTGTACCCACCGCATAGTTCATATAGTATAGCTGCCTATAGAAAGAGACAGGGAAAGGAGCCCCTGTGAGTGTTGTGCATGGGAATTACAGGCAGAATATATGCTTGAAAATGGCATATCCAATGGGCTAGCACAGCACTGAAATTAGGTGGCTTGAAATGGTGTCCGTCTGCTACATCTCCCTTGCAAGAGCTGGAGGGATCCATCTGCATGAATAGTTTGGCTGGAGATTTTCTTTCTCAGCTGGGGAATTTTCTTCCCCAGTTCTGCTGTAGTTTTTGTATGTGTTCAGAAATTAATGAATTAAATAAGGTTTCATTCCTAGAAAATGATGAAAACATAGCCAGCCATGCCACTAGCAGTGCCTCTTTGCCACACCAGTGTGCAGCTCCAGTTTTGCCATCTGATTCGTGTATGTAGACACAAGCTAAATGAACATCTGTGTGCACATGCAGCCAAGACCTACAGAAAAGTCTGAGATTTCAAAATTCCATGTAAATTCCTAAAATGTGGCAGCCTCACATAAATGTGTTTTTCCACATTTCCACATTATCATTCAAGTTATGATAACCAAAATTTTGTTTTTGTGCTGGCTTGTTTACCTAATAAAGGCTATTTATGCTATTGAGCAGATTTTTATATAAATCCTTAGAACATAACCCCCCTTATTTGTATAACTGTGTGAAAGTATGAAACTGACTGGAAGTGCAGTAACGAGTAAGTTATTGATGCCCCAGAGCCATAGACTATGGACAGAACTACAGCACTTCCTGGAGAAATAGGTCTGCTGCTGAAAAAGTTTTAGGTTCCTAGAAATGGCAAATTTGTACATCCACATTCTCACAGATGAGTGTTCAGGCATTGGCAAAAGGATACAGGACTTAATTAAGACATCTAACTCTGATGGTTGAGCTGCTATTAGTTGTGATCTACAGATGATTCTTCCTACATGATAAAAGAAAAAGGGAGAATGTAAGAGAAGCCTTTTAAGCCTTGGAGGAAGGGGGGGGGCGGGAAGCTACCAACTGCAGCCCTTGAAGTCTGCTGAGTTTAAAGATCTTAGTGAAGCAAATGAAGATTCTCACAGGAAAACAAGAGAAGATCTGCAAAAAAGCTGGTAACACACAGATTTGAAACTGAATCATCAGAAAAAGGGGCTTAGTTTGATGCTGTTGAGATGAATAAACCCCTGAGGCAATTAACTTTTTGAGTTCAGAGGTGTGAATGAGTCAGATTTTTTAGGGAGCGGTAGCGTCTGTTACTCAAAGAGCACATGATATTGCAAACTGGGGATGGAACCACAAAGGTAAGAGAGAAAAAGTAGCAATGAGAGCGGGGGAAGGGGAATGTAATGTTCACTGCAAGAGGAGAGTAACTAGGGTTGGGAATCAACAGCAAGCAGCAAATACGATCTTTTCTGAGAACCACTGGGAGCGAGGGCTGAGGATGCAGTGAGCTGGCAGTGAACCAACAGCTGAGGAAATGGTGGAAGAAGGAAGGGTTGAATTCGTGGAAAATTAGTTTTCTTTCTCTGGGAAAGAGGTTGTTTTGTTTTTGACAGTCTCATTTGAACAGAAAGAGGAATTTGCCATCTGTGGAGACATCACTTCCAGAAAATCTTAACCTTTTCCTGACCGACTGTGGAGCAGCAGCTGCTTCAGACACTAACTGTGCAGTAGCCCCAGTCACTCTCATTTTTTACCACCATGAGTTTGAAACGTCAGGGGTCTTTATAACTTTGTGATATAGAGACTTTCAGTTCTTCTAACATGACCTTTAGTGGCATTATACCCCTGGAAGCACAAATCTCCTTTCTTGGCCATAACTCACATCCATAAATGTTATATGCTTACACCCAGGGACATAATGCATAGTGTCACAGCTTTTAATGTAGCAAGGACTGATTGCTAGGATCTCTGGGAAGCTGATTTCATTATGTGTCCTCCATACTGTGAAGTAAGAAAGTTACATTATTTATGTCCTTTTTCTTCGTCAACACTTGGGGTACTCAAATAGCCTGAGTGATGAGGGCTTGGAGGGAAATCGGTAAGTATCATTTGTGCCATAGAGTCAGGTGTGCAGTGCAGCAAACTAATAGTTAAATTTGAAGTACAGTAAATCATGCTAGGGTGGCACAGGAAAATAAAAGCCAGCAAGAAGGGCTAATTCTAAAAATAAAGCAGAAGTTGTTTGTTAGGGTGGTCCGGAAAGAAACATGACAGTAGAATTTGTAGATGCCGTTTTGTGAAACATTACAGGAATGTGTAACAAACATGAAGAATTCACTGCTTTATTGTGATGAAAGGAAAACCATGGCTCAGTAAAATAGGAATCGTATCTCCTCAAAGATATTGGCTCTTGGAGGAATAGCTAAAGAGAACTAATGTAAAGTTTTGAAACTGAACTTTCCCTTTGGAAAATGCTGCTCCACAGGGTACAAGATGTATTTCACAAAGAAGAATGTTGAAAACAAATGGCTTTTTCAATGGGAAAATTTCAAACAAATTCAAAATTTAATTGTGATGTTCCATTTGGATATTCTCTCCTTGTTTTATTTTGATTCCCCTGCATCACTTTTCCTGAATTTTTAGCGTTGGTATTCTTGTTGTATTTCCATATGTATTTATATTTTATTTATGTTCATGCATGTATGTGTATGTGTGTATTGCGTGATGATCTTTTAACACTATTAACATTTTTTACTAATTGAAATATTTTGGATTTTTCCTGTAAAATATATGATCTGTATTTTTCATCTCAAATCTTCTTGAAAACACACTCTAGCATGCTGGAAATTCCCCATGTCTAAGTGAACCCCGTGTCTAAGTGAACTCCATTTCCTGAGAAGCTGTGCTGCCAGCTGATAACTTGGTTGGAAAGCATCTCTCCAACATGTACATTTCTGTTCAGGGCTTTGGGGTTTTTTTTTAATAGGTAATGGTTATTTTCTTGTCCTTGAATTTTCTTGAATACTTTATTTCTCTTGATAGTTACAGTGATGTGAAAAATCCTCAAAACCTGTTAACTAGCACTCCTTCAACTGAAATATAGTAACTGGCCATAAACTCACAGCATCATGGAGTAATTGAGGTGGGACCTCTGGATATTGTGTAGTCCACCCCTCGTGCCCTGCTCTGAGCAGGTCAGCTGGAGCTGGTTGCTCAGACCTTGTTCAAATACCTCCAAGGATGGAGACTCCACAGCCTCTCTGGGCACCCTGTGCTAGTGCTTGGTTCCCTTCATAGTGCAAGCAATTTCCTTGTCTCTAGCTGGAATTCCCACATGTTGGAGCATGTGTCTCTCATCCTGCCCCTCTGCATCTCCAAGGAGAGCCTGACTCTGTCCTCTCTGCACACTCCCATGCAACAGCTGCTGTTTTTACTGGGCATCTCAACCAGTTAGCTGCACCCCGACTGTACTCTGCTGCCTTGCAGCCTGCACAGTAGCTATGGCTCAGGGGTGTGCTGACAGGTGTGGAGTGGCAGCTTATGAAATACAATAATATGATTGTAAACACTTGTTGGAGCATATCATCAGCTCTGCTGCTATCTCTTACAAGATAATAAAGGATAAACCTTTATCCATGGTTTGAATCCATTGATTTTTACCCGGTATGGATGAAGGAGTTCAGATGGTGCTGTGTGTTTTGCAAACACAGTAGGTCTGTCTCTGCTCAGAGAGTACTGTGGTTTACTATCTGGATGGAGTCATTGGGCTTCTGGAGGAACCCACAAACTTAAGCAAAAAAATATTTTTAACCAGTCAATAGTCATCTGGGATTCCTCACATTTTTAACCTAGGGGGGTTGGTTTGGTAATTCAAGAACAGTGCACTTGACCTGAAAGAAAATATGTGTATGGCAAGGATTCTCACCAGTTATCAAATCCAGCTGCTCTTCTAATTTGTCAGTTTATGAAATATTTGGATTAGAAGAGGGGCACAACCATTTTGTGCTGGCTGCAAAAGGCTTTGCTGGGCTCTCTGAGGCTCATGTGGAGCCCTGAAGAAGAGGAATGGTGAGATGGCAGCAGAGATAGGTGCAGGCTGAACAACAGGAGGGGTGGTTGGCAGGAAGGGCTGTCCCCAGAGCGCTGATTCAGCAGCCAGAAACTAATTGTGCAAGAGGAATGGCACTTTCAAGGTGTTTACATTCTCTTATCAGACCTGTCAGTGTAAATAATGCCTTTGTCAGCAGTATGGCTGTGACCAAAAAGCTTTGCAAATGCAGTGTAAGGACTGTCTGGACCTTCTACAGCAAGGTAAATCATGCTGTTTGAGCCCTTGGAAGTCCTTTGGAAAGGGACAGGAGAGATACGATTCTGCCATGGTCAGAAAGCTGCTTCATCCTATTTCATCTAATTTCAACCTTCATGGCTCCATTACCTTCAGAGAACCTATGCTGATTTAAGATCTTGTTCAAAGTACCCAAATGCTCTGTGATAAGAAGTGCTGTAGTTATGCATTATACCCTTGTATATAGGCGATAACCAGTTTCATAATGTGAAAAGTTTTCCTTACTGTGTGAACATTAAAATTATACATGTATGTGTATTTGCATTATATAGTTCTTTAAGAGCCTCTTTCAGGCCGGTTACAGCAACAGATTGTATCTTCAACTTCTAGGAGCAAACAGAGAAAGTACTAGTAAAAAAAAAAAAAGAGGCAGAGAGGAGATTTGTGATTTGAAATGTTTTAACTTTTAAGATGAGGAGTTTTCATTCCTGCTTCAGTCTCACACAGGAATCTGGAGAAGGAAACAAAAATATTACACTTCTTTTTCAACCAGAGGTAAGTTTTCAAACAGAATGTAAGCACTTAAGTCTCTGCTTACAGCCTCAAAAATACTTCGCATTATATGCTCCAGTAAGACAATTAGATTCCCCAAATCAGTAATTAGTCTTGAGAAATTTAAGCTTGAATATCAAGTCCCAGAATCAGTGAGAGGTGACTGAAGTGATAAAGATTTACATTTCCTTTTTAGTCTTTGTGCATCTTTTCAAAATGTAATTGAATTAACAGCTGAATACACTAAATTGCTTATAGCAATAAAACTAGTCCACTGTATAAATGTGACACACCCCTGCTCTGAATACTGTGTGCTCTTCTCAAAAAGGTCACATTATAAAAGGCATAGAGAAGGTGAAGAAATATCACTTAAGATATGGAATAGCTTTCATATCAGAAACACTTCAGTAGACCAAGATCCCTGAGCCCAAGGAGAGATAACTGAGGGAGGATAAACTAGCAATTGATAAACGGAGTGGAAGGGAGAAAATGTGTGTCGGTTGAACTGCTCACTGTTTCTTGTGGTACAAGATTTAGGTGGGATCAAATGTAATCATCTGGTGGGAAATTAAAACAAAATTAATAAAAGGAGATAAAACCATGTAACATGTTGTTAAAATAGAATTAATTGGCATTGGGTATTGTGGATATAGGGGGCCTCTGGGGTTTCAAAACGTACTTAAATTAAAGTAGAAAGTTAAGCATCAAGTACACTGAGAGCTCTGAAAGGATGCAGCAAGCCAAAGCAATACTTAAGCAATTAAATTTATTCAGTACAGAACTTTTAAACATCATTTTCAAGAACACATTTATTCTGTTTTCTCTTTTTTTATCATTAACCCCACTACATCCTGCTTTCAAATTGAGCTGCTCAGAACAGGCACTATCCTGGGTGTTTGTTCAATACTTCTGAATTGATGTTCTGTAAAGTGACAAGTATTTTTGTGGTGCTTTCTAAACGATAAGCAACACTGATTAGTCTCCCCACTAGTGCCTGATTGGTGTGTACCTGGCTGCTTTTCAGGAGGAAAACAGCTTAAGTAAAAATACCTTGAGTAGAGTCAACAGCAGATCCAAGAAACAGTGATATCACTGCTATGCTTGTCTTCTTTGCATGTCCTGCTGACAACTCGACGTGCAGGGAGCTGACTGAACGTAAGAGGTGTCACTATGGCTTGTACAAAAAGGTGAACCATTATGTCAAATGCAAATAAGTATCTTTGCAAATGTTGCTACAATGACAGCAAGAGAGTGGAGCTACAAACCTTGTCACACAGATGTAAACACTTTCAAGAGAAAAGTATCAATTTTATAGAAATTGAATTTCCAGCCATGCCACAGAATCTTTCTCAAGGCTGGGTGCAGATTATTACTGTTGAGGTGCCTGTGGCAGTTTGGCAGTTTGGGTGGGAGACATAGAGAGCATCTCCTAGATGACACTGACACAGCCTGAGAAGATGTGCAAGCCCTCTGCTGTGGCAGCTGCCTGCCTGTCACAGACATCTTCAGGCCCTGTCCTTTAAAACACTGTCAGTGAGTGGGGGATGAGCTACACCTCTTCAAAAAGCTTTCTTGAAATAATCACAAACAAATAAAACGCATATAACTTGCACAGTACCATGTGGGTAAGCCTGGGGAAACAAGTTATATAAGAGAAAATGTTCTAAATGAGCCTCAACAGTTCAACCTCATTTTTGGTAGCTGTTTATAGAGAGCCTTGTGGCTGTACTATTGAAGATGATTAAAGGATTTTTTTTCACCCCCAAATTAGGTGATTCTTTGATTGAAAAGGTTAAGGAAATAGTTTTAGAGTTAAGGACCTTCAGCTCCCAAAATTGTGAGCAAGCTCCAATGCAGAGATCTGGCAGCCTGTTCTATGGCAGACAAGGTCTTCATTACTGTATTGAGCCATGGCAGCCACAATAATAGAGTTCAGGCACTAAAACCTGCTTATGTTGGTGCTACTTGAACAGTCTAATGCTGTACCCGTCCTGGAGGGGCCTGATCATTTCTAAAGTGCCAACAGAAGTCCTCCGCCTGAGCAGACAAATCCCCTTACCCTTCCCCCAAGTTTTAATTTTAAGTGCCAGCAAATAACTTGTAATTATCAATGAATAGAAGCATCACTGAAAGACAGCATGTTGCTTCCTTGAAGGTAAATAATTTACTGAAATCTTGGCTTTAGGCAGATGACTTTATAAACTGCTCTTGCTATTTCTTCAGCACAGTATATGCAGATTAGCTGTGGTTTGTAATCTGCAAAGGCGTTATTGTTTGCATTATCCACATAAATCTTCCAGCATCTGTGTATTTCATAAGAGTAAAAACATTTCTGCCTATTACAAGAACACGACTATTGTAATAAACTCATGTTATGACAGACTGTAATTACTGCAAGCAGTCTCCCCAAAGCCTACAGCCAGGGTGTTGCACTGAAACAAGAATATTTCCAGCAGCCCAGAGAGGATCAGCAGACAATGATCAAGCCGCACAACAACGCGTATTTGCTGTCGGTCCTGCCTCGCCGTAGGGACGGGTGACCAACAGCCCAGTTCCCCAGGGCTAAGTTTGCTGCCTTTTGCCCACTGCCTGTGGAGAAGGTCAGCGCGGAGCTGTGCGGCCGCGGGGCTGTTGCAGAGGGAGGGGACGGGATGTGCAATGCCCTTGGGCACACACGCCCGCAGAGGCGCACACACCCGGCCGCACCGGCTCTGCCTGCAGTGGGCAAAAACAAGCTCCCACCAACCAACTGGGACATGAGGCGCTAACTGCTGAAGTTAAATATTTCTAAAATCGCTCCCCAGAGCATTATGAAGTTGTCGGAATGATTCTCTGAAGCGCCAGCGTAGGAGCTCGGCACACACGGACGTCTTGCAGAGATCTGCAAAGATCTGTGCTGGTGCTTGAAAATTGCACCAGATCGAACCAGGAAACTGCTTTGATCTCAGTTAAAATCTTAGAGGGGCTATTGTGGCATGCAAACAGGGAGCAGAAAGGTTAGTTGCATGATTTATGCTCAGCCATGAAATTGTATGGTAGTTAGATTTCAATTTGATAGCAATATCTCCCCTCTACACTTCCAAATTAGAAATTGGGCTAAGAATTGGCTCTTCCAGCCAGCTGTTAGACTTCTGAAAAGCACTTTTCCCCATGACATGGATTTTAAAAAGTGCCTGACAGAAAAGCAGTACAACCTGACTGCATTAAATGAATTAAACATTTCTTAATTGATAGCTCTCAAAGAACAAGATTTGAAAGGCTTTATTACGAGAAGAAGCCATTTGCAATACTGATTGGTTTTGTCTTTGATTTCCATGAATCTGTGACTGTTTCCTGGGCCTGTAGTTTTTTCTCTGGAAACCTCTCAGGCTGTAAATCCATTATTACTAACCCTGGATCCGTGTTTGACTGGATCTCCCAGAAATACGTGTTTGATTCAGATCAGGTGTGGCACAGGATCACATTTCTGTGTAATCACCCCAAGCACATTTCTGTTGCCTCTCTGTGCTGGCCTGGCTGGTGAAAATCTGGACGGGATCAGGCAAGCATGGTAATGGGTCAGGCATAAAGCCTACAGGTACCAGTCAAAGTGAACCCATCAGGGATTTTTTGGTACTATCTGAATTGTCAGAGTGAGTTTATACTATATCAGTGCTTTGCAGGTGGTTTTCTGGTATTTGTGATCCCAATCAATATGCTTCAAATCCAGATATACACGGCTTTTTTCATACCACCAGTAACAGCCTTAAGTGTAAAGTGTATTTCTCAGCTCTTTGATCTCAGGATAAGGGCAGATGCATTGCCTTGTCTTGCCATGGCGAAGTTGCACAGGAAAAAGCCCCCCACCAGTCTAACCCTGTGTTGCTGCTTGATACTGTGAGTGAAGTGTTACAAATAATGTAGAAAGAAGAATATTTCCTTCTTGCTTATTTTTATTTGATTTTTCAATTTTTATTAAGTGTGACTGTATCTTTGAAATATTATTTTGTCAGCTCTTTTCCCAGAACAACAAAGAAGGAAAATAAAACAACCTCCCCCATGAGGGAGTTGATCCTCCAGCAGAGGAAAGGTAGCTCTATGTTTTATATATGTTTCATGTATTCTACATTCCACTGATGTTCAGCCAAGTGACACACAAAAGACATGCCACTGACACAGGAATGGGAGTGGACTAAGCAGGAAAGAGGCAGAAGAGGAAAGGAGTAATGGATAGAAGTTAACCTGTTCCTTGTGAAAGCTGGGGACAGGGTTTTGTGCAATGGTTTGAGCAGAAGCTGTTTTTGCCCGCTGGACTGAATTTCAAGGTCTGCTTCTCTGTGGCGAAGTGGTACCTGTGACTCCAGACTGGTTCTTGAGCGTGGCTGAAGAGGTCAAGGGAGGACCAGGAACCCCAGAGTGTGCTAAATCAGAGGCTGGCACAGGTGCTGACCTGCCTTGTGCAGGGGGGCTGGGAGCACGCAGCTGCCTGCAGTCACCCACGCCTGCCATAGGTGAGGCATCGCTGCAGCCGGGAGCTGAACTGAGTTTATCCACCCCGTTTCTCTAATAGCTACATGTCCCTCTTCATTACTGTAATGTGCCACTCATTGCATTGCCACATGCAGTGGGAGCTCCTCCTTGCCTCTCCTGCTTCAGGATGTTTTTAAAGGCCTATCACCAAACTGTGATAAAAAAATCAATCCCACAAGAAGAGGAAATTTTATTAAGCAGTGAGGGGTCCTGGTTTTGAACTAAGCAAATAAAACATCTCTTATATAGTTCTAGGGAGATAGAGCAGAGGAGCTATCTAAGCCAAGGTGTCAGTGATATTGCACAGATATGAATCCTCAAGCAATAGCTTATAGGAAACATGTATACTCATATATGAGTATAACAATATTATAATTATAATAATGAATATTATCATGTTTTTAAAAAACGAAGGCTATCAGAGTTGGTTTTCTTTGGAGAGACATAAGTTAGGAGGCTCCAGCCTTTATAAGTACATTTTCTTTCTTTTTATGTTGTCGTGGTTGTACTGACTAAGGTTACTGAGAAGTTTTACTGTTGGTGTATATATATGAAAGACATTTTGAATAATGACATATATTTATGTACCAAGACATTCATTATGCAGTTTCATTATGAAATTCAAATACTAATTATACAATTCATGATGCAATTATACAATGACATTTATTCAATATACATGTATATATTTACACACATATTTATATATCTATGATATATATGTATCAAAGAGACATTTTTTAACTGCCAAAATGAACATTTTGGACAAGTAGTAATTTCTTTTATGAGGACCTAAATCAGACCTAACTATAATCAGTGATATTAAAGAATGCTCTGCCTATTTAAAGTTGGCTTTCTGAGGTCAGAAGAGACATAAAAAACATAACTGAGATTCTCTTGCAGCTGAAATATAATTAAATCCACAACTGCTACTGGCGTCACGTCTTCTAAACAAAGTGAAAGACAGATCTATGTTCCGTCATAGCACACCACAGTGGAACTGCGAAGAGAACCAAATTTCTTCTGTTTCAAAGGAAAAGCTGAGTCATGTTTGTGTTCATTCAGGAAGGGCACTAGCTGGGAAAGAGCCGAGGCAAATGCAAGCTGGAGTGGTTTCCTACAGCTGAAAGACTTCTCACAGGCAGAGAGGACACGTGGGTGTAGGGAAGTGAACTTGAGCTGGTGTGAATATAGATGAGCTTTTAGATCTTTCCCCTGCTGGCCTGACTGATGGCACCACCAGCATGTCACGTCCTAGCAGAAGAGACTGTCTCCCAGGTGAGGGTGCTGCAAGAAACTTGCACGACAGATGCATAACAATTTCAGATGTTGAAGTCTGTGATGGGTAAAACAGCTGTGAGGGAGAAGGGGCACTGTCTGCACTGGTGCATCACTGAGGTGCGTGGCTGCTGGTGTCAGCCTTAGGCTCCCCTGCAGGCAGGTGTGCATGAGCTGTGCCTTGCCCCAGGCTGAGCGGGGCTGAGGGAGCTGCTTGTAGGGTGACACGGGCACAAAGGTGGTAGCGATCCCTGACTTGCTGACTCCCCAGACAAGCACCTCCAGTTCCCTGCAAATGCACACAGGCATGCAAAGCCATGCTGCCAGCAACATGCCCTCAGCTTTACTGCAGTACATAAAGGTTTTATGTGCTTTATCCATAAATCTTTGTTAGTTCTCTCTCTCTTCAGTTCTCTGGCGGAGAAGACTGCCTAGCAGTCATGCTGCAGGAGACTTGTAGCAATAAAATAAAGTAAAATTTCTGCCTTTTTGAGAAGCTGGTTATTTCAGTATGTTTAAGGGACCAAAATACTTGCCCACACAATCCTTTAGTTTAGGAAATCACAAAGATTTCACCTGTAGATAGAGCAGAGACTTTTATGTTTCCTTGGGAATACTGTAGTATGTCTGTATTGCATACCACACAAAAAGAAGGAAGGATTTGGATCTGAATCTTGTTTGAAATGGCAGGAACTTGAGCTGACACTTCAGTAACTAATTATTAAAACCCTATCCTTTTAGATTTTTTAAACTGGATTACATTTCTGGTGGTATTATATTGCTCTGAAGCTTGACTGGCAAATTGATAAAGGAAGTAATTGAAAAATATGAAGTTTCATAATGGGAACAAAGACTCCATGTTAAAGAAGAATGAGTAAGAAAAAAGGCTGTTTCCAGCTCAGTAAGACTTTGATTTATTTTGGTGTGATTTATTACCTGGATAAATTTGATGCCTGATATTAAACTCATCTGTTCACTACACTGTAAATACAGACACAAAACTCTCTTTAGAGTTTTGCTTCCTGTAAGCTGTCAATTGCATTTGGATTGCCACATTCATAAAAATTCTCAGATCTGTGCTTCAGCTATGTGATTTGTGGGGCCTTCTCCCAAACAGGAGCACGGCACTTTAACATGTAGGGACATGAAAATAGCACGGATGTGGCAGATGTTGCTGAAGAAGACAAGATGAATGTCAACTGCATTTTCCCACAACATCCTTATCTGTGTGCCTTACACATTGACAAAAAACTTGGTGAATTTTTTCCAATAGATTTCTCTTACTAGCATCCTGATAGATAAAAGAAGAAATGCAATGTTTGCAAATACACAAATGTTTCTTTTTCCATTCCTTTCAGACTTGTAGTTCACAGAAATACAAATCACCTTACATTTCACAGGAGGAGAACAGATTGTGGAAGTCACCAATTAGCCATGTCACTGATTATCCCTTCCATACATTTGAATTTTAATTTTGTTAGCTAAAATTCAGCATTTCAGTTGGCATCCTTGTTCTGTTTGGTATGTTTGTTTACAACCACATTTTCTGGAGATAAGTGACTAAGGCAAAATCTTATCCTGATTCTTCTAATGAAGAAAAAGATTGCATATGAACCCTAGGGACTAAAAAAATCAGATGAAAAATACAAAGAACAAAAATGTCATTTTGCTTTGTAATCTTATGATTCTTTGGGACCTGACTCGTGGCTGTGCTGTGCTAGGATTTGGCAATAACAAGATTGTTCATTTCTTCCTCCCTGTTTTCCATTCTGTGCTTCTCAGAAGTGTTTCCAGGGAAGAGCTTCTACTTTTCCACTTTTGTTTTGTCAGATCAGCTTTCCTGCCTATACCCTGGTTTTGTGGCCACAGTGGCCCCACATTACTGTGTTCATCCTCACAGTGCTGCTGGTAGGGGGATGGTCACAGCTACTGCAAGTGGAGCAGAGGCAGCGGGGCTGTGAGTACTCTGCCACCGGGCATGGGCTCCAGGGTGGGCTGGAGCAGTGGTCCTCGGACAGCAAAGCATCTGAGTTCTTCACTCTCGCTTGCAGTTGGCCAGAGCTCAGACAGCTCACGAGTCCCATCTGCACCTGTGGCAAGAGACATTTCTGTCTCGCTCCAGGTGTTCTTGTCCACCTGATAAAGGTCACAGAATACATTTGCACAGGCAAACAGGCCAGGCAGAGGCTTCACAGGGCATGCACTGCATGGGAATAAGCGTGCCCTTGAGTGCACTTCAATGCATTTGGGTGCACATAAAGTTCATCCCTGTGAGTACCAGCTGGGCTGCCCTAGAACATGCCCTGAAGGTACTTCTGCAGGCAAGTCATATGGATAGGAGGTGGATATGGCCTGGAGCCTTGCCTCTGTGATACTGTTGTACCACAGCGGAGACTAAGGGCTAGACTAATATTTAGGCTGCTATCTGGCTCACCTGATGCTAGCATATTCCTGAGATCATCAGAAACCCCTGCACAAGGTCTGCTTAGCTTGAGAGGCACTTGATGTCCTTTGGTGTCAATAATGACAGAAGTTAAGGCTATAATGCACCTACATTTTTGCTGCATACAGTCCTTCCTCCTAAATGTCTCTGAGCTGTTAATACCTGCTTACATTCACAGCTCCCAGTGTCTCCACCTTGCCCGGAACACGCAATCTGAGAGACCACATCTTCTGCATTGCACTTGTCCCAAAACATGAGAAAACTAAAAAACCCCCAAACAAACAAAACCAAACCCATGAAACCTCACACAGAGATGCTGGAAATTCAAGTTCTAATCCCTCTGGGTCTAAACCCAGTTCTCTTGTAAAAAGTGCACAATTCAATAGACTAGAGGATATTCTGCAGTGGGACTCAGCTCTCTCAGTTTCTATAAAGTATTTAAATGTTCACTGGATGAGGGCTGGAGTGTTCATCCCAGATCAGTGCTTTCTGGGCATGATCTCACACCAGGGTGTGAGAATGTGGTTTTTATCTCTCTGGCCAAAGGAGCATTTAAAAATTCTGTGCAAAGCAGTGCCATTGACACTGAGAGCCTGGGTGGCTTGCTTGTTTAGGAGACAGAAGACCTGAAGTTAAATCCCTGCTCTAAGTCAGGCAGAAGAGAAGGTATGCAAACCTGAATCTTCCATCTCCAGGGTGAGTTCTCTTGCCACTGGGCTACTGGGTGTCACCTCTGCCACTACATCCTCCTCCTCCTCTTTCTGTGTACAGTCACTGACCTGGTTTAGCTTGCCTCTGATTGGAAGAAGGAATCTGTTTGCAGCCTGGACTCAGGCACCAGTGCTTTAGGACAAGTCTAACTTAGTACTCATCCCTCTCCTGGCATTTCCGAAGTCATGTTCAGCATCTTTGCATCCATGATGGACAAGCATCTCAATCTCCTTATGGGGCAAATAAAGAACTTGTAAAAGACACTGGGTGCCTTCATGCCAAAGGGTGAGAATGAAACTTAGATATTACATATTTCTCCCTTAGTGTTTTGCCTAAGCCACACAGCATGTGTCTGAAAGTGAAGGGAACTGCTAGAAGTTCTCACAGGTCCCATGTGAAACAGGACCATCTGGCTGTCTTCTCCCTCTGGAGATCCATTTCTATCTTTGATGCTTTCCTGTGCTCATCTAAGCAGATTCCCATGCCTGGATTGTGCCTTTGTAAGCCTTTGGGCAGGGTTTGTGTCTTCCTTTTTGTTCCACATTTATATCACCATTACTACTATTGACATAACCTGATTTCAACAGGACCTGATGGACTCTTCTGGATATGTTGAAGTTCTTGCAGGATAGGGCCGTGGATAATAAGCGTATATGGCCACTTACTCACTTGAAGTTGGCTGATTACCAGGTCCATCCTGTAATCTCTTGGTTGTCCCACATACCTTTATTTGGCAGAAGCAGAGCTATTGTTAGCCAGTCAATATTTCTCCACAAAATATAATAAATACAAGATTTCTCATTAAACTTCAGCATTTCTGCATCCGAAGACAATCGTGAATCAACCCTAACAAACGAAAGGGCTACATTTCAGTCCAAAGACTTCTGCTGTGGCAAAGAAACATAGTGAGATGGGAGATAGGCTATATAGGGTAGGGCGTCTCACTGTCTCTTAGGGAGGGGAGGATTGATGTCCCAGTGCCAAAAGCAATGATTTATTGAGCGAGCCATGGCTGCAGGGGCTGTGAATGATGCGTATCCTCTGTGGATTCATCATATGTCTTTAAGTACTGTTTGTGAAAGACATCTCAGGCAAAAGGAACTTGGTATTAAGGACACCTAACTTCTGGTGGTATGTAGAGCAGGGGAGAGAGAAAACTCCCCATTGCTTCCTCCTTAACATCTGTCATGATCAGGAGAGCCTAAGAGCAGTGTTCTGGAGGGTGACCTTGTACTCCAAATACCAACTAAAATCAGAGTGAAAAGATTGATTTGGGTAGATTTTCTCCTCCAGGAAGTGACAGTTGATGAGTACTGATACACGAAATCAGTTCATTTTTTGTGTGATGACTGGGATTCAAAACACACTGGTTGTCTGGAGACCAAAAGGCAGAACTGTTTGCCACAGAAAAGCCCATAGGATTGACGGTGAAAAATTTAAAGCAGGTTTTGCAACTGGTATTGAGACATATTTACAAGTTTTCTCACAACCTTGAAATTGGCATGATGATTGTAATTTTTAAGGTCAGTTACCAAAATGCAATGCTGGCTTACTAAGCTTTCTTTCAAAACTAACTGGTGTTTGGCAGGGGAAAAAAAGTTACTAAAAAGATTTATCTTCTCTTTACTGCAATGCTAAAGACACAAATATCAGTTGTCCTTTTTCAGTGTGTCAATTTGTGATGTTTTGGGAATGTGAGTCCACTGCCCATATGGGCAGATGGTGTAGGCGAAAGAGGGATGTTGGCGTTTGGCTCTGGATGTGCCATAGGTACTGACAAATATAAAGTGTGTGGAAGTGTGTGGAGACAGTGAACAAAAGCCAATGTCTTGTTGACTCAAAAACAGAGTAGGCAAGAAAAAACCGTCAGAATTCTTGGAATTTATTTGCGGAAAAACAGATAAGATTTGGGCTATGCATGACAAATGGGACTTTTTGATATGCATGTTAACACCAAGTCGTGTTAAGTCGTTCTGAATCGCATACTATTCATTGACAAGGGTTTTAGCTACAGAAAGAGCAGGAAGTCTCCCAGTTACGCTGTTTTCCCGCTGAAGCTCCTCAGGGGAGGAAGCCACGCTGCGGCCGCTGCGGGTGGGGGAGGCCGGGCTGAGCGGGGCCGGGCCGGGCAGGGCCGCCCGGGGGAGGCAGGGGCGGGACAGGGCCGGGGACAGAGCGCCCCGGGGCAGGCTGCGCCCCGGCGAGAAGAAGGGCGCGGGAGGGCGCGGGCGGTGCCTCCGCGCCGGGTGGGTCCCGCCAGCCCCAGCCCCA